>JAAIXJ010000202.1:349856-413136 GCA_013403705.1 Heliconius hermathena
GCCACGACCGGCCATAATACACTTTCAAAAATATTTATTTTAAATTATAACAAAAAAAATCGTTAGAATCACGAGGACTTCTCGTTTTTTGGAATTCAAAATTTTTGGTTATTCCATTCATTTGAAAGTAATTTAAAGATCTACGATTGGTTAATAGCGTCGTTCACAACAGCTTTACAGTTTTTATCAGTCTATTATTTTTTAATTTTTTTTTGATATTTTTTGTTGGTATAATTATCATATTACTAAGGTGATTTTAATTAACTAAATATATTTTGAGATGAGAGTACGTTGGTAATTTAAATTTGCAGGCGTATGAACTTTGTATGTAACGAACTACAATTATTAGTTTGTAATGTTTTTTTTAAGAAATTCTTAAAGAATTTCTATTTTTGTCGTATATTTTCTTTTATTATTATTGTAAGTTTTCACTTCGCACCAAATTTTATAACTGTAGGGCAATGGAAAGTACCTTATAGGTTTTGAATACGCGGAATTTCATACAGCAAAAACGTATAAATGCACGTATCTTTTGATTGCGTTGATTGTTGAAAGGAAAATGATTTTTCCCTTTGAGATTGTTTTGGGATGAGGGGTTACATACCCCAAAAATTGTAAAGTAAAAATTGTATGTACTGATATTGAGTATTACAATTTCCAAAAACATTTAGAAGTAATATGCATTTATTAATCGTGTTGAGTGACTATTGCGACACTTTGTATTGTTTGTTTTTTTTCTTATTCTTAATCTATTTATACTAATATAAGAAAGCGGAAGATTTTGTTTGTTAAAACGCTAAAAACTCCGGATCTACTAGTCCGATTTACTTCCTTTTTATTTTGCATGAAAGCTGCATTCTTCAGAAGTGCTAAAGGTTATAAAACATTACGGTGTAAGTCTTAATTAGCCTTAAATAACGAAATAACAATAATAAGGTACGCCATAGAATTGCTTTAAAATGGTTTTAAGCGCGTGAGCTGCATACATAGTTCAATATACGTTAGTACATTGTATGACAAAAATATTAAATTTTATTAGATCTAAAAAAAAGTCAGCGACACCATATATCTATCTCTTATAAATAAGTGACAAAAAGGCATTTTGTAACAAACAATAATTGAAAATCGTAATGTGTTATTTCATCGAATTTTATTTCACATTTATATTCAAAACTTATGAGTGAAAGTTATTTCATCATCAAGAAAATTAAATGAAGATAATCTCCGGCGTTTATAGCATGTAATTTGGACGTATAATTTTTAAGAAAACGTTAAATGAAAATAATTTAATGGTCTGTTTACGGCCGCAAGCCTAGGCTCGAGTCCCACGGGGGGTGCCCTTGCCGCCGATGACGTCCTCTCATTTCGTCATCTGTTGGCAAATGCAGCATAATAAACGTATTATAGGTGGTATGCGAGCAAAGCCATGTCATGTGCCGTGTGATCCCGGCCTAGAATAGGATCATCCTGGTACTGGTGGTGTCGTAAGAGGCGTCTAAAGTACGTGTGGTAGAATCATGTCGCCAGCAATGGCAACACACATGGGCAGACTCGACCGGATCTTTACCACCCCCTGCATTTAAAACCGGCGTTAAGTAGTGGCTTTATGACATTGCGTTTCGCATCAGGTAATGCCGGGCTCCGGGGCCCAACCCACCTTAAACACACGTACACGGGGTCGTGGGCGGCGGTAGTCACTTAACATCAGGTGCCCCGAACGCTCGTTTGCCTTGTCTTTTTCATAAAAAAAAAGAAGCCGCGAGTGGGCCGCTAGTACTAATATAATAAAGCGGAAGTGTGTTTGTTTGTTTGTTTGTTTGTTTATTTTTTTGTGTTTTGAGGAGTTCTATAGGCTATATAATATCAGAGTGTAATTCTTGGTTAGCTTTAATAACGAAATAACTATAATAATGAATATCGTCAAATTGCTTTAAGCGCGTGCGCTGCAAAAATAGTTGAATATATGTAAGTACATGCTACTACAAAAATATTCAATTCCATGAGTTACAAAGTCTGTGACACCGTAAAACTTTTACAAATAAATCACAATAACGCATTTTGTGATAAAAAATAATTAAAAATTCCAAGGTGATATTTCACCGTTTTTTATTTCACGAAGATATTGAAACTTACAAGTGAAAGTTATTCCATCATCAAGAAAATTTTATGAAGTTATATCTAGGCTTTTATAGTATGTAATTTGGACGTATACTTCGAGAAAATGTGAAATTAAAATAATTCAACACTCTGTTTACAGCAAGCCTAGGCTCGAGCTCCGCGGGGGGCGACCTTGCCGCCGATGACATCCTCGCATGCAGCCACGTAGTACCTGCACTTTCACCAAAAACTTATCTATCAAAATAAGTTTTTGGTGATTTAATGTATAATTTATATAATTTTTCTGCTGGCAAATGCAGCACAATAAAAGAATTATAGGTGGTATTCGAGCGAGGCCGCGAATGGGCGCTAGTATATCAAATATTTAAAAAAGAGATACCTTTTTATTATATTTCAACTCAAAATAAAATCATAAAATTATGAATTTTGTAAGTAATCGATAGTAGGTGGTCGGCTTCATCTTAATCACATCGATGAATATACTATACAAATATAGTGTATAGTTGAGCTGATCTAAGCGAAGCTCTTACTGGTCAATAATGTTTCGTTGTAATGCTACTCCTCCTAGACCGTTAGACCTACAGCAGGACGACACGGCCAAGTAGTTTGGTGTTAATTGTAATTTTTGAGTAAATGGTCAAAATGTATCTTATATAAATTCACGCGCACAGATTGAACTTTGACTAACCTAACCCAGCCCGGGCGGACAAGACAAAAAATTTTGCAAAATTTTTCCGAAAAATTCGCAAAAATTTGGCAAAAATTTTTCCCCGCCGTGCACAGCGTGTAGCGGATCCTAGTTGTATATAATTTCAAGTTCTCGCAATACAATAATGAAGGGTCACTAATAATTAATGAAATATCGGTAACCGCGTATTAAAGTGGTGTTTGGTATTGAATTAACAGAACGTGCTCAAAGCGTTGGTTCGTCACTGCATGTAATCGAGTTCGAAATAAATGATCATTGCTTATTAAGTGCATTTGATTTGATAGCAGATGTGGTTGGGATTTAATATATCTAATGTTTATTTGTATTCTTACATAGACAATTGTTTAATATTTCATCATATGTATGAAAAACATATAAAAATTTACATTAAAATAATACAATGCATTCTTTGTATTTACGTCTAGTAAAAGGTATTGGAAAATTGATTTTAATCTACTGCCCTCTACGTATTATATGTATGTGAATGTTGACTTTTGTTTATTTGTACTGATTTCCCACATTATTTTTAAATACTTGAAATAGTAAATAACAGTAAATGGGCTAGAAATACATTGGCACACCTCGTAAAAATATTTTTGACGTCTAATAAATAGCATGACTCGGTGTCACGTTCCGCCTGACCCGAGTGTGCAAGCGAGAGCGCAGAACTAGCGATAGAGAGGCTCGATCAGCCTAAGCGTTCGTCTTGTGACGCATCTATCCATTCATTGTTACTTGTAATAAAATAGCACATTATTACTTTTAAATAATCTATATAATTTAAATAAAAAATATTTGAATTATAGAGTGCAAATAAATAACTATAAAAAAATTATAATAATTGCGTTAACATTTTCTTATGACGTTATCACGACAAATTATCGACCACAAATTGAATTTACAGACAAATGGTTTTTTCCCCTTAAAATAATGTCACTCAAATCCTACATGAAAAATATTTTGAGTAATTTTTACTACACAGTATACGAGTATAAATAATAAATATGGTTATGAGGTGAATGAATCAGCTTCACGTTGTATCTCACACACAGCAGAGTAGACAGAGGGAACGTAATGTTTAGATACTCCGTTCCCTATTTTCCGCCGAGCTCTGAAGGCATTGCGTGTGGAGTGCCGGAATTCGACGCCACGCTTTGCTTCGACACCAGAATGAAGAAATAAAAATATAAATTTAAGTAAATATTTAATTACGTCGAGCGGGGATTGAATCCATAACTAGTGGCGTTTACAGTTACACTTATTGCTCCTGAGCCACGACTGGCCTCGAAAATCAATTTGTGAATGAAGAATAATTGTTGTAGTTCATAATCGCAATAAATCATTTAGGAGAATATAGCTTTCATGTAAAATAAAAAGAAAGTAAATTGGACCAGTAGATCCAGAGATCTTAGCGTTTAAACAAACAAACAAACTCTCCCGCTTTATTATATTTGTATAGATAATTTAAATATGCGAGACCAGTCGTGGCGCAGGGGCACAAAGTATGACTAAAAACGGGACAGATTGTGGGTTCGACCACTACTAGAAGAAATGAAATATTTAATATTTCTAATTTTTTCGCTCTGGTGTCGAGGTAAACGGGGAAGCTTTATGTTAAGACACTTCGTTCCCCACTTTCCGCTGAATTCAGCAGGCATGATTTCTGCGTGTTGAGTGGCGGAACTCAACGCCGCGCTTTGCCTTTACACCAGAGAGAAGAAATAAAAATATAAAGGAGACTGAAATTATTCCATACGTTTTTGGGCCCAGAATGTAAAGAGATGAAAATGGTATGATTTAATAGATTTAGGTACATCACTCCCTCCCTGAAAACTATATAAATTTTGGCAATCTGAGAGCTGAGTTATTAGAGATTTAATAAATAAAAAAATAAAAAATCAGCTTCACGCTGTATCCCGCACACAACAGGGTAGGCAGAGGNTGTCCATTGGCTATCCCACAATTCACACAGCGATTCATATCCATAGCGTGGCGGTCGTAAGATCCAAAAGATTTCGGATTCCAGTGGGAAAGCGAGGGTCGTACAAAGTAGGCAGAGTCAAAATCCGAGAAAAACAAAGCAGTAGTCGTTCAAACAAACAAACGGGAAAGCACTCAAAACGCATAAAATGCAAATAATCATTAGACAAGGTGTCATTGTCAATCAGCTGTCACATCTCTCATTTAAAATATTATTGATTTTAATCGATTAAGGATCTAAAACTTATTTTTTTCATTTTTCTCCACTTCCAGATTGTCAATTAATTTATTATTTGCTATTCTAAAAATAAAAAAAATAGTAATTTTTTTAGACCACATCTCAATTATTTACGTTTAGGCCCAAAAGTTTCAGTCTCCTTTAAGTAAATATTTCAAGTAATTGTTGATTTAAAATAAAAGTAAAATAAAAAAAGCACAAAAAGTTGACGGAAATCTTAAATAGTAAGCGATAGCGTGTCCCGACATAATATTCGCACTCGGTGGAGCGCGTAACTGCCTTTGTGTTGAACGGAGTGGAGCATTTCTTTTTGTCCGACAAATGTCTGTGCACGTGTTTGAGCGTCGCGGGATGATTTGATCTTGTAAATAGTAACTTTTCGTTCTTGTAATATTTTTTAGCTTACGACCTAATATTTTCTTAAAATATCTTTTATTTATCATATAAGTAAATACATGCTGTCAAGTGCAGCAATATATAAACAGTAGTGCTATAGGTTATATAAGATTACGGTATAAGTATTAGTCTTAAGTAACGAAATAACAATAATAAGGAACGCCATAGAATTGCTTTAAAATTGCTTTAAGCGCGTGCGCTGCACATATAGCTTATTGTCTGTCAGTACGTTGTATGACAAACATATTCAATTTTATTACATTTAAATTAAACTTCGCGACGCCATATATCTATCTCTTATAAATAAATAACAATAATGAATTTTGTGACAAAAAATATTTGAAAATTGTAAGGTGATATTTAATCGATTTTTATTTCACATGTATATTAAAACTTACGAGCGAAAGTTATTTCATTATCAAGGAAATTTAATGTAGATAACATTAATCATCTTCGGCTTTTATGGCATATAATTTGGACGTATACTTTTCGAGAAAATGTCAAATTAAAATAATTCAACGATCTCGAGTCTCGCGAGGGCGCCCTTGCCGCCGATAACGTCCTATCATACAGTTACGTGGTGTTTATGATTAAGTGAATTATTATAATCTGTTGGTATAAGAAAAGTATTATAGGTGGTATGCGGGCGAAGCTGCGAGTGGGACGCTAGTTTGATATAATATTCTTATATGTACATACGTTCATATTTTTACATTGTTATATTGAATAATATAAATATATTGTTGTATAAAAATATTCAATTTTAAAATGCTCTGTCGACATATAAAATTAGATTTTCCAACAAGTGGCCGTTTGCCATTCCAATACTCTTCGAGTACTTTGGACATCATGTTATTAGTGAAACGATTTCTATGTATAATATCGATTTATGCAATAAGTTTGTTATATTTATATTGTAGTTTTTTTAGTTTCACAGCTTCACGCCGCATCGCGCACGTAGCAGGGTAGGCTGAGGTAGCCTGGTATCTTGTGTTGAGACACTCCGTTCCCATTAAGACACTTCCGTTCTCAATTTCCGCTGAATTTTGGGGGGATTGCATGTTGAGTAGTGAAACTCAACGGTGAGCTTTGCCCTATATATTGTTTAATAATGGATTTCTACACCTAATTTATGTTATAAGTATAGGTACGTTATAATAAAATATTAGTTTATTAATTTAATTGGGTTGGTACTACGAGTTATACGAATAACAAATTTGACAGCTTAAATAGAAAAGAAAATACAGAGAAAACTAGTTGTCTGTAAAGTCGGCTTACGGACAATAATTTTAGGTGATATTGATGAAAATTAGCATAATTTTATTATATTATTTAATTTTATTATATTAAAGGCCGGTCGTGGCGCAGTGGCACGAGGTGTGACTGCAAAACCGACTGGTTGTGGGTTCGATCCCCACTCGAAGAGATGAAATATTTACTTAAATTTATATTTCCATTTCTTTGCTCTGGTGTCGAGGTTAAGCGCGGCGTTGAGTTCTGCCACTCAACACGCAATGCCTCCAGAATTCGGCAGAAAGTGGGGAACGGAGTGTCTTAACACTAGGTTCCCTCTGCCTACCCTGCTGTGTGCGGGATACAGCGTGAAGCTAATTTATTATATGAATTTAATTATATCACAGAATTATCATTATTTTGTATAATATAATACAAAGAAGAATTTATTTGAACATTACAATTTTTTCGATAAATGATAACATTTATTTGCACTCGTTAGTTTCATGTCATGACCAATCCATGTCATCCCCAATTTGCTTTATTCTGTTAAGGATAGTGCCGATCGTGCCTCTATATCGGTTATTCCGCCTTCTCGCTTGCACGCTCAGCTCAGGCGAAACGTCCCAATGAGTTATGCTTTTGTTTGTTAGGTAGTGAGAACATTGGCTCTCATGTCCTACATCACGATATCTAACCAGCATTTCCTTAGGCGTCCGATAGGTCTCACTCCAGGGACTGATATAGCAAGGTACTTGCATTCGACACAGCAAACAGGTTGTTAGGTGGTTTAGTGTCGTCAACAACAATCCTAACAATGGAAGTGGAGTCGTGGTACATGTCTATGAAAGTCTCAATGTAGGCCTCAGGGATCTCTTTGGATCGCAATGCCCACCACATACGCTGACTAGGCACACAGCACACAGATTAACGCAGTGTTAGAGTGTAAACGCGACGAGCCATTAGGTTCGATTCTCATCCCGAGGAGTGAATGGGGAACTTGTCACTAGATTCCCTCTGTCTACCCTGTTGTATCAAGATGAACTTTACAAAATGTATATTGTCTATACAGGCACGAGACGAAATTAAATAGTTTCTTTTTATTCAAAGATTCTTTGTTAAGTAGTCTCATTCAATTTTTATTTTAAAACATTAAATTATAATATACCGTTAGAGAACGAAGAGAGGGGCGGGGCATGTAGTGACATACATATTTCATTACTTTGCAAAGGCTAGAAGTTTTATGTTGTTCTTTTAGACAAAACTCCACCTCAGTTAACCTCATTTCTGTAACATTATTTTCTTTGTTTATTTTATTTCAAATTCAATAAAGAATATATAAAAAAATAAAAGGTTTAATTTAGGCCTTTTTATTAAATAGATTTTTATTCGTTTTTGTAAAAATATGCAACAACTAGATATTGTAAAAAGTGGGTCAGACAGTTTTGAATGCGTTTTGAGTACTAATTTACTTCTACACTAATTTATAAAAAGAAAACATTAGTATTTTTATATTTTTAGTTATTGCTTAAAAAATCATAAAAAACTAATATTTCCTCTTTATCTCTGCACCTAAAAAAATTATGTTTAAGTCACAAATAATATTGTCCATGAAGGCATATATAAGGTCGGAGGAAAACTATTTTCGTATTGTTCATACAAAGGAAAATATTTATTTTTGGTATATTTTTTTATTTATTTATAATATGTATGTGCCGTTTTGATCGATGACTTGTTGCCATCTTATGGGTAGTGCCATGATTGCCTTTCCTGTAGAAATTTAAAGATTTTTGATTTAAAAAATCTGACAGGTAGTGTTCACAGTGCTCTCTTAAGGTTAGCTTTATGCTTCCTACAGAGTTCGCTAATGACCAACCTACAGATGGAAATCTGATGGAGCAAGGTCTGGGCTATACGGAGGATGCATCAAGACAAGATGGCACTGATTTTATCTGTGACAGAGCGAACCTCATCTTCCACGCAAAAATTTCCAGACTTGAAACGCTTGAACCACATTAGTGCTACTCTTATTGATACCGCATTAGGTTCGTAAACCGCACAAATTTTATTCATGGCGTTCGTCGCATTGTTACCTTTTTGTATTATAATAAAACTTTAAAATGTACCGAATTTCTTCGTCACATACGTTCATTTTGCTTGCTTGAAAAACAATTGAAAAATGGCGGGAACTAGTTCTTTTTATTTCTTGCATCTTCAGAATGTCACATTTGATGGTAAGACCAGCCAGTTACATTCAGTACAGTAAAGAGAGCCAAGGTATGATTACTAATTATATATTCAAAATACAAAAATACTTTTGCCCCGACCTATTATAACAAATTTTGGAAAGTTACGCCTATTTTTTTTTAACAATATTTTTACATATCAAATAATTATAATCTTCATATTATATTATTATTGGTATTTTTACAAATTTTCTATAAATTAGAAAATTTGAAGGCGAAGATTTATAAGATTAAGATTTAGGCTCAAGAGTTTAACCTGTAACGCGATGGTTGTGAGTTCGATCCCCAGTCGAGGGAATTAATGATTATTTATTAACATTTTAATTTCTTCGCTCTGGCTCCAAGGTAAATTCCTGATGTTGTGTTCCACCACTTCGGCGGAAAGTGGAGAACGGAGTGTCTTAACACTAGATTCCCTCTGCCCTCTGTGTATGAGATACAATATAGAGCTTATTGGATTTTTTTTATAGAGAATTTCAAGATCGACTGCCGGGTAATAAATGACGAATAACGGGCGCTGGATAAATTAACAGATAAAGGATGGATAGATAGGATTAGAGAATGAACTCTGCAATCAATTTTTATGTTTTTCTATTTTATAGAAAGATTAATGTGGTTCTCTATTGGGATTCCGATTTTGCAAAGAAAAAATGGAACCCTTATATAATAGGATCAGTCCGTTGTCCGTCTGTCTGTCAAGATCATTTATCATAAAATCGTGTGGAGGGATCGAGCTGAAATTAATATCAAATATTGAGGTCCACGGTCACTTGGAATATAGAAAAAATCAAGTATATTTCATACAAGAAGAAGAATGAAGAATCACTGTATGTATTCAGTACTAAGAAAATTCACATTATTACATTTTTGTCATTACAGCAAGTGAAGCGGGCTGAATTTGACGAAATGGGCGGTAAAAAAAGTATTCTCGTATACCAATATCGTAGTAATTCATAAATTTGTATTACGAATATATTCCATAATAAAATATTTAATATTTTCTCTTCTTCCCTCTGGTGTTGAATCAAAGCACAGTGTTGTTCCTCCACTCAGCACACAATGCTTCCAGAATTCAGCGGAAAATGGGGAACGAAGTTACTAGTACTTACTGATACTACTAGGTTCCCTGTGCCTACCTACAATGCTGTGTGCGGGATACAACATGACGCTATATATAAATTCCATACATAATTAAAAAATTAATCACCGTAGGTATAATTACAATATGTTTTCCGTAATCAATGCTTTGATTACGAATTCTAAGCCCGTTCAGGACTACCCCAAAAATATACCCAAGTATAGAATAAAGGCTGATTGTTATAACGCTGCAAAACACGTACTGGCCTTGCTTATTAAGCCACTGATTATTTTCCAACCCTAAAAGGTAATATTTATGTAAATTGTCATTATTTCTTGTATTATAAGCAAATAAACGGAATTTAATAAACAGATAGAATCGGATAGCCGAAGTTTTTGTTTTAAAGCTTTACTCTGAATCCTGCACAAAAGCGGGTTGGCAGAGGGATTTCCCCGCTCTGGTATCGAGGCAATGCGCGTCGAGTTCCGCTACTCAAATCCCAATGTCTCGATAATTCGGAGGAATGTGTGGTACGGAAGGGTTCTTATTGGAACGAAGTGTCTTAACGCTAGGTTCCCTCTGCCTACCCTGCTATTTGCAGAACAAAAAAATGGTAACCTATAAATCCTCTGAATTATTATCGAATCAAGAACCATGTTTCATCGGATACACCTGCGCCGTGATAGCGAAAACAACCCTTAGTTATTATTATTAGTTATACAAAATCAATAGCTGGTAGTGATCAAATGATATGATTTTTACAACTATTTTTATGTCCAATCTCCGAATATTTACGACAAACTTAGTTACGACTTCAGTAAAAGCTAGGGACGGTGAGTCGAATAATCTTCTCTCTGACCGTGTCTGATTCGTATCAGGTAGCGATTTATTATCTTAACAAAATTGTAATTAAAAGTATTCATTAAAATTGTTTATTTGATGATAAATGTAACTCATTTAAAAATTGTACAGGAGTTAATATGCGATCATTTTAGAATATTAGGAATCCTTGCACAAATCAATTATTTAACATTTAAGGCTGTTTCTGAAGGAGTAAATCACTGATATCAGCACATTTAATAGGTAAAAAGAATATAATGTTACAAAAATACATACGTATTATATTAAATTAAAAAAAAAAATAATAAATCAGCTTCACGCTGTATCCCGCACACAGCAGGGTAGGCAGAGGGAACCTAGTGTTAAGACACTCCGTTCCCCACTTTCTGCCGTATTTTGGAGGCATTGCGTGTTTAGGGGCAGAACTCAACGCCGCGCTTAACCTCGACACCAGAGCGAAGAAATGGAAATATAAATTTAAGTAAATATTTCATCTCCTCGAGTGGGGATCGAACCCACAACCAGTCGATTTTGCAGTCACACCTCGTGCTGCTGCGCCACGACCGGCCTCTATTATATTATATAATAAATAATTAGCTTTATGTATCAATGCTCAAAGTATATTATTATAAATATCAAATATCAACATTGATCGTATTTATTAATTCAAAATAATCAAAAACCTTTATAGAAACAACGATAATACATTATCGTTGTTTCTAATAAAATCATATTAGAAGTCATTATAGTTGTCAGTCAATTCTGTTTAGTAAATTAATAATCATGTATTTCAAGTTTATAGTCAAGCTAACACTGCCTCGATCCCAGGGGCGGTTTCCTAGTTTGTTATACAACACAATAAAACTAATAAACCGTTCTCCGGAAGCTTTACCGAATTATCGAGCCTATTTAAATATGAGGATAACTTTTATTATTAAACATTTGTTTTTACGATATGTTGTTAGCTTCCTGTAAACAATATCTGTGAGGGATCTAATATAGAGAAAATAAACAATTTCTCCAATTTTCTTTTACAGAGGTAGGAGGTCGAATGACCTTCGAAAACACAGTATCAAAGATATTCAAGAAAGGTCACGTAAAAAGCATGAATCCACTAACATCAACCTCTTCATACATGCCCATGTATGAAGAGGTTGATGACATTGAACGAGGCGAAAGAGATATGCAGAGACCGTAGCGTTTATTTTATGTTACAAAGTTTGAGAAAACTTAAATCAGACAATTCTTATATTTTAGTAATTGCTATAGATTTTCTAAATAGTGAATAATAGGAGTAAAAGAAACTAATAATATTCCTTAACGAATAAGATCTTTTTTTCATTATAAATATATTTTATTATTTTCCTTGGATCTGCAAACAACGTAGTAACTATAACTAGATAAGTTCTGGGATGAGTTATATTTTGGTGCAATGCTAGTGAATAGTTTCTTCTATTATAATTAATGTAAACTTTTCAGTTTCTGTGGCCAAAACAAGGTTTGCCGGGTCTGCTAGTTAATTTTAAGCATATAATTTAGTATTATATAATTATATAATATACAAAAGTATATTATTAACAATAAAAGAATTTCAAAAAAAGTTATTATATTAAGTTTAAAAAAGTTATTATATTAAGATTATTTCAATTATGTTCTACTAAATGGGGATCGAACTTACGACCACATTTACAGTCGGGCAATTTTCGTTATATAGCTACAGTTGGAAAAACAAAAATACAAAACGAAAATTATCGGCTATATATAAATATTCTTCTTTCTTCTTCAGCTTCACGCTGTATCCCGCAAATAGCAAGATAAGGAGAGGGAACCTAGTGTTAAGAAACTGTTCTACACTTTTGCTTTGATGCCAGAGCGAAGAAATGAAAATGTCATTAAATAATAATTCATCCCTGAATGGAGATCGAACCTACAGCCCTCGCGTTACAGTCCCATCCTTGTGCCCCTGTGACACAAAGGCCTCAAATATATATAATTAAATCAAATATATTAGCAGATTATTTATATTTTTGTTAGCACCACACAGTTTTAGAGGATATATCGAATATATACAATATATCGAATCTCGAGTTTTATTAAGATAAAATGTATCATTCAATAACTAATATAATAAATTAATATATTATAAAATAATTTGAGGCCAGTGGTGGCGCAGTGGCACGAGGTGTGACTGTAAAACCGACTGGTTGTGGGTTCGATCCCCACTCGAGGAGATGAAATATTTACTTAAATTTATATTTCCATTTCTTCGCTCTGGTGTCGAGGTTAAGCGCGGCGTTGAGTTCTGCCACTCAACACGCAATGCCTCCAGAATTCGGCAGAAAGTGGGGAACGGAGTGTCTTAACACTAGGTTCCCTCTGCCTACCCTGCTATGTGTGGGATACAGAGTGAAGCTGATAAAAAAAATAAAATAATTATATTAATATTTTTTATATGTTGAAACAAAGCAGGTCAGCAATTTTTCAATTACATTATATTTTCCAATGTGCAAGTAAACAACTGCTTAGCTTCGGAGTCACAGAGTTGCGTTATTCTTAGATTTTCACAAAATCTTAAATTTTTATTATTTTATGTATGAATGTAGAGTTTAATAAAGAGTATTTTTTCCTTTAAGATTTCGTTTAATACGGATAAATACTTATATTACTAAAAAAAAAGTGTCATTATATATATACGTCAATATGAAAGGAATTTAAGCAGAATTACTGATATCTAAACCTCTTAATAATTAATATCATTTATCTAAACAGTGGTTTCCTTTCGAATAATATACCCGCGAATAATTAATATACATACGATATGTACTAACAGAATAAACAATGATACCAACATCATCTGCATATCTGTGGGGAAATAAACCTATTTCTATTAACAACAATAATTATTCATTTTCATAATTACCATATTAAATGTTTTATTACCACGAGTGAAAGTGACTTTATTGAATTTTCCCATATTTCGCTGTTTGCCTTTTAGTAAGGTTAGCAAAATGTGCGATAGCGATACAATATTTTTAACCGATTTCTGTAGGAAAAGGAGGTTTGGGAAATCAATTCGACTGTTTGTATCTTTTTTTATGTTTGTTACCTCAGAAATTTGGACTGGGTGAGCCGATTTTGAGGATTTTTTTTCTTTGAAAGCTAGTGCTTCCCGTGTGGTCCCATTTTTTTTTATCCATTTCTGACGATGGTATCTATGAGAATAACATAATACGTATATGCGCGACAAATGTACTAATAAATTAAATATCACGCTAATCGATTCCGATAATTCTTTTTTTATTTTGAATACACTTCAAAGATAGTTTGGTTACATTTTAATTATGAGACTGACACCAATTTTAACAATGTTTTTCTTTGTAACTATTACAGATATTTACATTTTTACAAAAAATAAAAACAAACATGTTCAATTTCAACCGGATCCCGTGGACTTAGATATCTAATGTTAGATATTGTAAGATTATCTATTGAACCTTAGTTTATCTATTGAATAGATTTCAATAATAATTCCATCACCTGTACATACTATATATCTATATTCTATATATATATTAATGTATAGAATATAGATGATTGGATTTTGCTATTCAAGTTGTATGTAATATATTAAATTAATGTTAGCCCAAATTTACATTTATATAGAGTAAGTTCTAATCGAGTTCAAAGATCGCCGCGTATGAATAACATCCGTCAAAGCATCGATGTGCTTGTAGTGAAACTATGTAGAAATATTACTTATTCAGGTTTGTCTTATAATATGCCGTTGCCGTTGGGATCATGGTGGCGCAAGGGCTTAAGGGTGTAATTGTATCGCGATGGTTGTGGTCTCGATTCCCACTTGGGGGAATGGAGAATTATTATCTATATATATAAAAGGACTTGTACCTGACTGACTGAGGTAAGACGCACGTACAGCCGTAACCGCTGATGATAGAAACGTGAAATTTGAACAGATGTTTATTTTCATAATCCGGACATCCACTAAGAAGGGATTTTAAAAAATTTTAGCCCTAAAGGGATGAAATAGGGGTTGAAAGTTTGTATAGAATTTTTTTTTAATTGGCGCCGATTTTTATAAAATTTGAAATTCAGACTCTTAAAAATATTTCATTGAACACGTGTTTCGTGGTTTCTTTAGAATTCCCCCCTAAGGGTACAAATAAGCGGGCGAAGCTGCGCGCGCCCACTTGTTTATTAATATTTTCATTTCTTTGGACTGGCACCAGGGTAAATGCTCGGCGTTAAGTTCCGACACTCAACATGCAAAGCATCGAAAAATTCGGCGGAAAGTGGGGAAAGAAGAGTCTTAACACTAGGTTCCCTCTGCCTACCCTGCTATGTGCACAATACAGTGTGAAGCTGTCTTATAAAGTAAAAAGTTTAAATTAGTTTTATTTTCGTTTCGTTGGTAAATTTAGTCAGGTTTACTTACATGCAGTGATCATAAAACAGTAATAGAATATAAATCATGGAAATAAAAATACTTCATTAAAATAAAAAGATAATAGAAAATGATGTTTCCGTTTACATCCTTTTGTGTTTATACGAACACCTGTCACGTGTTGTTCATAAATATAATATATCGGAATACAATATAATGGATCGAATGTGTTATTCCAGATTATCAGTTATTTATGAGCTAAATTTCCTCTTCCGCTGTAAACGCGGTAAGATTTACCGATGACGTAGTAATTTCGGTATAAAAAGTAAATCTATATGTTGCTCCACAACAAAATCTATCTTCGAAAGTCTCATAAAACCGGTTCAGTAGTTCTGAAGATTAGCTCGCACAATCAGAACGACAAACAAACAAAAAAAAAATCAATGATTATTTGTGTTTTTAGTAACGTGTGAATAAATATATGCAATTGAAAAATCTAGTGTAAATAAACATATGCAAAATTATTTTGAAATGACAGACAGACTCTTTAATTTTATTCGAGTACATGTTATGAAAAAAATAAATAAATCAATCAGCTTCACGCTGTATCCCGCATACAGCAGGGTAGGCAGAGGGAACCTAGTGTTAAGTCACACCGTTCCCCACTTTCTGCCGAATTCTGGAGGCATTACGTGTTGAGTGGCAGAGCTCAACGCCGCGCTTAACTTCGACACCAGAGCGAAGAAATGGAAATATAAATTTAAGTAAATATTTCATCTCCTCGAGTGGGGATCGAACCCACAACCAGTCGGTTTTACAGTCACACCTCGTGCCGCTGCGTCACGACTGGCCTCAACTACATGTCATGTATGTTGTCAATATTGTTATCATATCTATTTAATTTTTTTTTCAGTTCTAGTCGTAGTAGTAGTTTTTGTGAATCCTTCAAAGAAAGTAAAATAACATATAAACAACAAATTTTGTTTCAAATTTTTAGAGCTAGTAGATTAATGGCCCTTAGTCCTTAGATCCTGATTAGCTTAATTTTGTTTCCTTGTAGAATTTGGTTCGAGAGTAGCAAGTAGTTACTACCCGATGCTGAAGGGGAAGCTTAATTTATTGATATTAGCGTTGTCAAAGGATTGCTTGCGCCTCTCCCTTTGAGTTTCATGCCCTATTTGGCTGAGTAACCGCAAGGCGGGTTACATAATTCTCGAGGTACGATCTGTTTATTGTTCGTAGAATTCTAATTCTAATATTTATGGCGAGAGAGACTGCCAAATAAAGTCAGGTAGATGACGTGCAGCATTGGATTCTGCCACTCAACACGCAATGTGTCAAGAATTTGACGAAATGTGGAAAAAATAACATAACAAATAACTAATTTTTATACATCGTTTTTTCTCCATTTTGTATGAAATTTGCCGCGTACTACCTGTGAACCTACATGATACTATGAAATTTGGAACGAAATAACCCTTTTCTTGTTAGTGTATCTGTAGAGATACACCAGAATTTAAAAAATTCTAGTGTTATTATTTTTAAGCGAAACCATGATATTTTTTTAAGAATATTTAGGCCATTTCTTAGTTTCGGAACGCAACTTAAGTTTTTTGTGTTGGTAAGACTGATGAGCTGTCAAACTTCACTTTAGTTCATGTTCCGACATGTTGCCTCGCAAAAAGGTAAGAAAAGTTATGATTTTTTCTTGTTTTTATGTATTAAATGAGTGGATGTGTTAAGTTATTAATTATAGATATATTTAGCACTAAAATAATTACTTTGGACATTCTTTAATTGTCTGGTTGATGCTTCATGTGACTTTTTTAATGAATGTATCTCCTCGTGCACATTGCCAAGAAACTAACAATTCTATATATATTTGATATGTATCTCATGGTACACACTGCTAGCTTTACTAACAACTTTTACAAAATCGTCATGTATCTGTATGTGCACACTGCCAAGCTGAATAACTGTTCATATGGCTATGCATGGCTATTATATTATATATTAATTGTAGGTCCATATGCTTTCAAGAGCTAGCAAAATACTCACATTAGTGCCAAAACACAGTCAGTCATCAAATGATGAAGAAAGTTCGGATTCTAGTAGTGAAGTCGAGAATTTTAATCTTCAAAAACGCGATAGTACTGAATCTTCATCTGCTCCTTCGCTTCCTTCTTCTCTTGAAAATCTTGACATACTTTCTGACGATGAAAACAACCTCACTTCCTGCCCTACAGTATCAATGAAACCAGCGTCTGAAAGTATTTCTTTGGATTCTTCAACTCAAGATTCTCTTCACTCGGTCATACCTCCTTCACCAACTGCCATTGTAAATGTTATTCGAAATAAAAAGCCTAGATTTAACCGAATAGTGCCTGAAACACCAGAGTCATCGCCAGCAATAGTAGCAGCCTCACCATCGCCGTCAAATATAAATACACGCTCAAAACAGCCACGGCTAGCTGTAAGGCGCCTTGCACCTATACAAAGAAAGCAACTGAAATTCCATTGGAATAACAAGAAATTTGAACATAACGCCGAAATACACGATAAACAGTTACCTTCAGATACCATAAAAACACCACTAGAATATTTTCAATACTTCTTTGATGATGGCATCCTTAACATGATTACAGAGCAAAGCAATTTATACTCAACTCAAACAATTGGTCGTTCTCTTAATTTTTCAACACAAGACATCAAAGATTTTATTGCAATAAATTTGATAATGGGAATCGTGAATATGCCGGCCTACACTGACTATTGGTGTCAGGAATTCAGATTTTCACAAATAGCTGATGTAATGACACTCAAAAAATTTCAACAGATACGACGGTACATCCACCTTAACGACAATCTGCTTGATGACGGTGATCGGTATTTTAAAGTTAGGCCACTCATTGAAAAAGTACGTGCCAACTTTTTTGAGAGTTCCTCATGAAACCAGGTTTAGCATTGATGAAATGATGGTGCCATATAAGGGCAAAAAAGCCGATAATCGAAAACAATACATAAAGAGCAAACCTCACAAATGGGGGTGCAAAATATTTGTCAGAGCTGGCGTTTCGGGCTTCATTAATGATTTTCTCGTATATGGAGGTGAAGACACTTTCAGATACTACCTATTTTCACCAGAAGAAATGAGTTTGGGCTTTGAGGCAAAAGTCGTCTTCTCACTATGTAAAACTATTCCTGATCCAGCATGTTCAGTTGTGTACTTTGACAATTTTTTCACCAGTCTAGAGCTAATACATATGCTCCGATATTATATGGGTATATTCTCCTTAGGCACCATAAGGTCAAATAGACTACGTGGTGCAGAACAAAAGCTTATACCTGATAAAGCCCTCAAAAAAAAAAGCCGCGGATCTTATTCACGAGTAGTATGCAATACAAACAAAGTCTGTATTGTCAAATGGCATGACAACAAAGTGTTTACTGTGGCAAGCAGTTATGTTTCTGAAACTCCTCTTGGAGTTATACAACGTTACAATAAGGATTTAAAACAGAGAGCTGCTGTCTCCTGTCCCAATATAATAAAGCACTACAACGCACATATGGGAGAAGTCGACCTTGCAGATATGTTAGTGGCTTTGTACAGAACGGAGATGAAAAGCCACCGATGGTACTTACCGATATTTTCTCAAATGTTAGATATGTGCGTGAGAAATAGCTGGATTTTACATCGTAGACATATTGGCGTGAATAACATAAAACGACTGAGTTTAAAGAAGTTTCGGCATCATATTATACAAGGGCTCTTACATTCTGGGAGACAGCAACCATTCAAAAACTATGATTCTGTACCACCAGCACCAAAAAAGATTATAAAAACACCCTTTACCGTAAGGCCAACTGCGGACGTTAAATATGATGGATACAATCATTTTCCTACTTTTGGGTCCAAAGGACGATGCAAACTATGTATCAAAGGTCAGACTACTGTTATGTGCATCAAATGTGGTATGAGGCTGTGTCTTTTACCGGATAAGAACTGTTTTTTCAATTTCCATAATATGAATGTCTAAAATTAATCTGATTTTGTAGTTTTTCATTGAAGTTCCATTTTTGTTTTTAAATAAATAGTACAAACTACTGATTATTAACGTGTTTTTTATATTTATTTTCATATAAATTATTATATAATCAAGTCATAGATAATTTGGCAATGTATCTGTAGAGATACATTGATAGCGTAATATATTTATCAATGCCCTTGGCAATGTATCCCACAAGATACGGGTGGTTTTTTTAAAGGGGTAGTTTGAATATTTTTTTTTAAATTTTTTCTAGACCCCTTGGGTCATTAAAGTTAAGTGCTATGAATATTATTTTAATATTCGAAAAAATAAAATTCTGCCAAGTTAAGGGATAAGAACTAACAATATATATAAAGTGAAAAAATCTTAAAAGTGAATACTCATAGGTATATCGAGGCTTCCGTACCACTCATGATTGTAGGTCAACTTAACTTAAGTATAACTTTTAAAAATTTACAAGTACACATATAAAAAGTCATCACAAACTTATAATTGTAGTTAATTTCATACAAAACGAGTGCATACGGCCGCAACCTTTTGATTGTCAACTTTTAGAAGTTGTACTACTGTACTACTCGTTGACCTACAATTCTGAAATTGGCACTAAATCCTCTATGGGCGACTGGACGGATTTTTTACATAGTTATTCAATCCTTATTACATTTGTTTCCCACAATAGTTAATCAATAATAATTGGATTAGGGTAACGCAGTAGATTGTACGTAGTTCGTAATATCGTGGTACGTGTCACAGCATTAATACGATTCTCTTGTAACCGATATAATCTGGTTGGGGAAATATTTCTCGCTGAAAGTTTTGTCCTCCATTCGATGAACTGCAATGTTAACTGTCGCATATTATATACAAATACGAGTAGCTTGGTTGTAATTGTGTTAGTAGATTCCTAACCGAAGATTGAAGATCGATTGTATAACAGAAATCCTATGGTTTTAGTAATTTAATTATGATTTCTTAATAAGTATTTTTCTTTTCTAATCTTTCAATCGGAAACCGGGAAGTGGATCAAATTAACTTGCAAGATTTGATTACAGACAACGGGACAGGTGAAAGTAAATAAAAGCTTGTAAAAAGAATCATCGGAATTGGTTGGCATGATTTTGAGTTATTTGTCCAGTTATCGCGCACATACCTAATGCAAATTTAAGAGTTATGTGATTTTCTCATAGATACCATTGTCAAAAATGGACCATAAAAATGGGACCACACGGGAAGCACTAGAATTCAAATTAAAAAAAATCATCAAAATCGGTTCGCCCAGTCAAAAGTTCTAAGATAACAAACATTAAAAAAGAACAGTCGAATTGATAACCTCCTCTTCTTACAGAAGTCGGTTAAAAAACTTCTTGTAAATGTCAGAGCATCCGTATTATACAGCAGAACAATTATTATACTCGTAATTAGGCCGAGGCGACAGGTCATTACTTTTGACTCAAGTCAGAGGCCGGAAACGTAGTGGTATATACACAACTTACATATCTGATATCTAACTGCTTTACAGAAATATGTAATATTTACTTATTTAGAAAATGTATAAAAATTTAAACGTTGCGGATCTCGAACCTGCGCCTCCTGGAAACCGACCAGGCGCTCTAACCGCTGAGCCATACGTTCTCATCAAGCTATGTCGAAATTTTTATACTCTTGTTACAACTTTTCGATCGTTCGAGTTTTCTTTCCTGAGTGTGGAATTACACTTTGGAAAATGATAAAAATATTTAATAAATAACACTCTCTCTTGCCAGACGATAATTCTTAGTAATTATCTTTGGGTAGCAACTGTTAATCCTAATAAACTATTGGGCTTGTGTATTCTCTTTTTAGTTTTATGCCGTCGGGATTTTTGTTTTTATAAATATATATTTTTTTCCTAAGTGTGGAATAACACTTTAAAAAATGTTAAAAATATGGAATATTTATTATTTACTTTAGTTATTTTATTTAAATACACACATTTTCGAGCCTTTTTCCAGGTTCATAGTTAGGTTTTCGATACCAGAAGAATTAATAAAATATGTCAAGACAAATTTTATGTCTAAACTCCATAGTTGCGGCCGTCTGTCTGTAAACGTGACGGTTGTGAGTTTAGTTCCTATTCGAGCAACTCAATTACTTCCCTTTCGTAAAATAAATAAATAAAAAAATAGTAAAGAAAATCTCTCACAAATTCAGATATGGGTCACGGGAGAATAAGATGCATTAAAAAAATGTTTTTCAAACCTCCCATAACAGAACTTTTAGTTATGTAAACTGTTTATTTGCAACAATTAATACATAATCGCATTGTTTTATTTAACAACGCGGATATAAACTTTGCACAAGTGTCGACAAATTAGTACAAGCAATTACTCAATAATTAACATGACGAGGAGTGGTTCACAAATATTTTGCTATATTCCGACGAGAGGTGGATTAACGATATTTATTTTGAGTATGAAACATAATGGGACAATACTAAAATAAATATACAATTATTGAATTAGGCATTAATTTGTTTTATTCTTATTTAAAATATTAAATCCATGAAATGCTGAATACAAGACACAAATAAAAGTTGAAAAAGTATACCATAAATCATCACCTTATGCGAATACCTTAATAGCTTTCTGTAAGTTCCTACAATACTTGAAAGATTATCTACTACTTCAGCTACTTCCATAGTATTATGTCATATAGGATTTTACTTTGGGGTAATGCAGCTGGTATTCGACCAATATTTGTCCTGCAGAATATAACTTAGGACCTAAAGACTCCTTAAGGCAAAAGTTTAAGGAAATTAATATACTGACAGTTGCATCTCAATATATTTTTGAAAATATTATGTATGTTAAGAAAAACATTAATAATTTTACCAAAATTGGTGATTTTCATTATATTTACACTAGAAATAGGCATAATCTTGGTGCACCTATAACTCGGTTACATCGAATCCGTAATTCTTTTATGGGACAATGTGTACGCTTTTACAATAGGATCCCAGAAAACGTCAGAGAATTTTCTATATCACGATTTAAAAAAATTGTGAAAAGACGTTTGTGTGTTAAAGGTTATTACCAAATTAATGATTTTGTAAATGATAACACGCCTTGGGAATGAAATGCTCGCTCCAGTCTGTTTCAAAGGTATCATTGTCACAGATAATTAAATATGTATTTGTTTAAAATTGATTTTAAAAAAATAAGTTCCGCTGAGTTTCTTGCATTAACTTTAGTGAACTGGTTGTAAATTATTTGACGTTTAAAAAATTTAGCATATAACTTCTTATTTTGAATAACTTCTAATCGTTAAGAAGGTCTGTCTCCTATCCTCGTCACTAGCTCAGTACTTAGCAATGTTTTCAGATGATGACTACATCATCATTATATATTCCTTTTCTTACAGAAGTCGGTTTAAAAGAAACAAATATGAAAAAAGTAGGAAATAGAGATTGTTTTCATATTAAAAGCCAAAAACATTTTAACTTAAAATTTACAAATGTTTCTATTCACACCGTTTTACGGTACCATACCATATAAATTATATATTGTAATTACGACTACTGTAATTACGACGAGCAAGCATTTTATATTAAAATATTTTATCATCCGTCAGATTATATCCACCGTTTCCAGTTATTTTAAAGTTTCAGTTATAATAAAAACAGTAATTATTCTTTAATATTTATATTTTTAACATATCAAATAAAATCTACTATTGTGTTTTAAGAGTTCATAATATTTTAAGGTTACCTTTTGAAAAGTTTAATCCAATAGCAGTTATAATCAAGGCCTAAAGCCTCGCCATCTGGATTCTTCTTCTAATGAGGCCTTATTAAAATTTGTCTTTGTTCATGTCGGTACGTAAAGATAACGAGTAAAATTTTAAATCTCTTTCTTTTGTTATACAATTTGAGCATTTGTTGAAATTATAATAATCTACATACACGAACTGTTTAATTAAGATACAATTATATTTTTTCTACACGTATTCTGATTAATAAAAAAATGTAATATAATATTCAAGAAATATATAAGTAGGTACATAATATGTATTACAGATGTTTTTTTTCAATCTACTTCGGTACCAAATATTAAATTTCTAGATCAATTAGAAGTTTGTTAAATTATTGATGAGAGTGAAAAATGCTGGTTTTTAAATGTTTATGTATGAATAGCCGTTTGACCTGAATTATGGAATTACAAATATTTTACAAAATAGGAGATTTTAAAGTACATTCAGTACCAAATTGTAAATAAATAGTTTACGAGTTGCGGAGTGTTCAAAACTACTTGGAAATAGTTAACGTAAATGTGTGTTTCCAATTTTTAAATTGGCTGGATATATTTTCGCGTATACATACGTATATATATTTTATAAATGTCAAAGTTATTTACACTGTTCACGTCGGTTCTACGTCGGAATTCGGAATCATATAACGTGGCTATGCTCTAAACAATAATAACAGTAACCTTTCCTTTGTATTCAAGTAAAACTGTAAAGCTTATTTGATTTCTGAAAGAAATGTTTCGGCAAAATAAAACCAACAAGTAATACATTTTATTTCCAATGGCAGTAAAAAACAAAGATAAAATATCTTCACGTAATTATTATAGCAGTCCGATCAACATTTTTCTGTGCAACTTTTAATGATAAACAACTTGAGGCCAAATGGAAAGTCATTAAAGCTGAAATGTGCCGATTCGAATGAAATGAAACGATCTCACCGATCATTTCGTGAATGTTTTCTTATACTATACATATAATAACAACATTGTATTTTTTTTTCAGGTTCACTCTATATCCCGCATGTAGCAGGGTAAGCAGAGAGCCTAGTGTTACCACACTCCGCTCCCCACTTACCACTGAATTTTATAGGCATTGCGTGTTAATATGTAATCTTTTATGATAGATAAAAATAAAACAAATCAGCTTCACGCTGTATCCCGCACACAGCAGGGTAGGCAGAGGGAACCTAATGTTAAGACACTCCGTTCCCCACTTTCTACCGAATTTTGGAGGCATTGCGTATTGAGTGGCAGAACTCAACGCCACACTTAGCCTCGACACCAGAGCGAAGAAATGGAAATATAAATTTAAGTAAATATTTCATCTCCTCGAGTGGGGATCGAACTCACAACCAGTCGGTTTTACGTCGGTTTAGGCCACGGCTGGCCTCAGATAGATTTTTAGATAGATGATAAATAAAAAAATATAAGAAAATTATAGGTTAACGTGTCGTTAATATCATTCTTCCTCTTCTTCTTTGTTAATGTCACTAAAATAGTTAATAATTAAAGTTAATAACTACTTTAGCCGTTACATTGTCTTTTTGGGTTCGCACTGTATTCCACATGTAGTCAGATAGGCAGGAGGACCTACGAACCTAGTGTTATGACATTTCGTTAACCAAATTGCATTCCATTTTGGAGAAATTCTGTGCAACTTTACGTCGCCTTCATACCAGAACTTGGAAATGTAAATAATTTTTTAACTACGAATAAATGCAGCTGTTTCAGTGTAACACTGTCGTGGCGCGGGATCACGAGGGTGCGACTGAAAACGGGACAGGTTGTGGATTCGATTCCTATATGAAAAAATGAAACACATATTTTGTTATTTTTCTCACTCTGGTAATAAGGCAAATTGTGATATTGAGTTTCGGCACTCACCACACAATGCCTGCAGAATTTCCCGGAAAGTAGAGAACGGAACCAGCTTAGGGAATATCCTAATACTAGGTTTCCAGGCTCCCTTTGCGTATCCTGCTATGTGCAAGATATAGCGTAAAACTATAACGTAATTTACATAATTATGTACATTCGAGTATGTAACATACATCATTCATTCAGTCATTCAGTAAAAAGGTTTAAATGCTTCGTGATAACGACTTTTTGTTAAAAAAACATGCCGCATTCGAAATTTTGTCTGAATCATTTTAACGCTTGTTTTTAATTTAAAACAAAGCCTGTGCGTCGCTCGCTCATTTTTTATGTAAGTGTTTATATGTAAGTGTAAATAAAATTATAGAGGCTTACCAGAGGCCACCAGAGGCCGTTGTAGATTAGAGGCACAAGCGTGCGACTGTGCGTGATGTGACGATTCCCACTTGCCCGAATGAAATGCTTAATATTTTCATTTGCTTGCTTTGGTAAAGCGAGGCATTGAGTTCCGCTATTCAAGACGCAATGTTTCGAGAATTCGGCGGAAAGTGGGGAACGGAACTGTCTTAATGCGAAACAGAGTGTCTTTACACTAGGTTACAAGTTGCCTTGTAAATACTTTGCTATGTGCAAACAGGAGAAGCGTGATTCAGGCTCACTCATCGAGGGTTCCGTACAAAAATTGAAAGTTTTGAACTTTTTTCTGAAATTCAGGCTTAACTTAACCAGAGCCCTTTCATCTGATACCTCACTTGAACTAGTTTTTAAGGCTATTATTTTTTAGGATTTAACCACAAATGCATAGTTTTAGATTTTTTCCTGAACTAGTAATACTTGTAGATGCTAGGTGCTAAATTTCATAATTCTAGGTCAACTAGAAGTACCTTATTAAATTTGATTCATTTTATAGTATCGATATACGCGTTTTTTGCTTTTAAAGGCTATTATTTTTTAAGACTTAACCACAAATGTATAGTTTTCAGAATTTTCCTGAACTAGCACTACCTGTAGATACTAGCTGCCAAATTTTACAATTCTAGGTCAACCGTAAGTACCCTATGAATTTTGATTCTCTTTATAGTGTCAAAATACGCGTTTTTTTACGATCCCCTATTAAGTAAATATAGAAATGTTTTTTATCAGGGAAATTATGGGGCCGTAGATCTGAGTATGTGGCTTGAATTTTAACTCGATATCTCCAAGCGTTCCTGAAAAAAAGGTCTTGACAGACAGACTCACAGTCAAAGACAGCAAAAACTCGATGGTTCTGTTTCGTTAAATTACGAAATTCCCATGGCCACTTTCCAGCTCTATCATCAAACCCTAGTTACCATATAGCATCAAAGTACTCGTCGAGACGAATTAAACGAGCTCAAATTCGATAGGGTTGTGTCGTGTAATTACTTAGTCCCTTTGGCCACCTTCCAACTCCATCATCAGACCCTGGTTACTATTAAGTATCAAAGTACTCGTCAAGATGAATCAAACCAGCTCAAACTCAATGAGGTTGTGTCATTTAATTACGTAATTCCTATGGCCACCTTCCATGGCCAGCTCCATCATCAGATCCTGGTTACCAAATAGTATCAAAGTACTCATCTAGACGAATCAAACGAGCCCAAACTTAATGAGGCTGTGTCATTTAATTACGTAATTCCTATGGCCACCTTCCAGCTCCATCATCAGATCCTGGTTACCAAATAGTATCAAAGTACTCATTTAGACGAATTAAACGAGCTCAAACTCGATCGGGGTTGCGTCATTTAATTACGTAATTCCTATGGCCACCTTCCAGCTCCATCATCAGATTCTGGTTACCAAATATTATCAAAGTACTCGTCGAGACGAATTAAACGAGCTGAAACTCGATGGGGTTGTGTCGTTTACTTACTTAGTCCCTTTGGCCAACACCCAACTCCATCATCAGACCCTGGTTACCATTAAGTATCAAAGTACTCATCAAGATAAATCAAACGAGCTTAAACTCGATGGGGTTGCGTCATTTAATTATGGAGTTCCTATGGCCACCTTTCAGTTCCATCATCAGATCAGCTCTATGTCATAATAATATCGCAGTGTCATGCGATTTATACAGTATGAAGAAGCCGGGAAGTGGATCGAATTTAACTTGCAAGATTTGATTACAGACTACGGGACAGGTGAATATAAATAAAAGCTTGTAAAAATACCACTAGAAAAAAAATATTTAAAAAAGTAACTGTTCCTTTGATAGACGAGTCCTTCGGGACAAGTTCTATACGTACAGGGTCATCCCTATGGGGATTGCACAACCCACAACCGTCGCGTGAAAAGATATTCTATTGCTATTTTACATTGCTATGATACCCTATCTATTTAAAATCTCAGAAAAAATACTTGCAATTGAATATATTATAACATTATAAACTTTATTATCATATTGGGATCAAAATACATTTACATTGTTCTAATTTTGTACGGTACTGTAATAACAGCTATTACATTTTGATGTTTTATGTTAAAGCTAAAGGTTTATTAAGAATTAATGAATTCTTCATATAATCTTACCCTCTCATTCCTTTGAGAGATGAATATTAAATAAAATTCTTCTATATCTATTGCCAGCTAACGCCACTTAAGAAGCACGTTTTTGAGCTTTTAGTTTCAAAGGTTTCAACCTAAGAATAAGTTAAGTAAGGTCCGTATTTATAAACAGCTCTCAAGCCTGAGATCCAAGATTGATCTTGAGAGAGATTTATAAATACGGTAATAACTAGTAATAAGTATAAGTATTTATTTTAACGGTTTTGACTAATTTTGTTGTTATAATTTGAAGTATTGACGCTTAAACTTAATGTTATATCCAAATTATAAAAAATGTTTAAATAAATTATAGGCTGTTCTGATGTATCAGCTATATTACTGTAAATCTGTCCGTGACCAACCAATGCATTTTATGAATTAAACTTAATGTTAAGTACAAAAAAACGAAAAACTGCAATATAATTGTGTTTCTCTTTTTCTTTTCAATGTGCTTATATTGTTATACTATCAAATATGATTTAATTTTTATGACACAAATTATTAGGATATCCGAGACGTAAATGCGGGAACAGAGCAGATCTTAGTAAGAGTAGTAGATAAGAGTAGTAATAAATATAATTGTGTGTTAAACAGTACTGTACCGTTAATCGAAGCTTATATAATGAGAGTTTTTTTTAATGGAAAATGACAAAGCAAACCAGCGTATGGGTCACGGCAAATAGTTCAAGCTGATATTCCTATCGGAATTACGAACATGCAGCCTAAAGTTTTAATAATTTTCACATAAGAAATTTTAAGGGCGATGCAAACATACATTATAGGTGTATTAAAACACAAACACAATTCAGTGTATAAAGTAAATAATTCAGTAGCTTAAACGGGCGAAGCCACGAACCGGTCGCTAGTTAATTAATATAATTAATAAAAAAATATATAAGCTAGGATTATCTTTTAATTGTTATTATATTATAAGTTAAATCTATACTAATCTAACATATTAAATCAGAATCCTTAATATACACCTTAGCACGAAATCTTCGAATCAAATTATACTTAAGTACATTAATGGATCAGTTAGTTCCTGAGTAAATAGAAACGTCGTCGCCTTCAATTTTACACAATCATGCCTTGAAATTGGGACTGCCTCGATTTGTTTTTGAAAGGGTGATACAGCAACTTTGATACTCGTAATTCAATAAAATCAGATAGGTTGAGGACGATTTACGTAAATAAAGAACTTCAATATTTTATTTCTATTGAATATAAATTTTATTGAAGGATGAAGACCAAATGATAGATGAAACACGGCTTACTTTTTTATTTGTTATTATATTTCTTACTCAATATTCTGCATAAATAAATATTTGGTCCAAAAAATATTTTCTAAATATTTTTTTATTAAATAGTTTCCGAGTTGAAATCAAACCCACAACCGTCGCACTTACACACGTTTTCTACGTTAAACAAAAATAAAATAACTCTTTACACTATTTCGAAATTATTGTTGACACATGACACCGGCTATAAAACACAGTTTTGGCTCATGTTTCATTTATCCATTACTCTCAGCATATATATTTTTTTTTAAATTTTTCAACTTTTTGCACCACAAAAAAGAAGAAAATCAGCACTAAAATAAGAAAACTCTCACTACCACGTGTGTCAACTAAAACAAACGTTAGCGAAGTCCTTTATGAATTTCAATCTGACGGCGCGGCGGTGTGACACAACAATTTTGAACAATTACAAACAGAATGGCTAAATTTGCCGATTTTATTTTCTAAAAATCACTGTAATTCTTTTTAGTTTGTTTAGGGGCCCATACCTCACAAGGTAAAATCGGGACCCTTATACTACATTGTTGTCCGTCTGTCAATATAATTTATCTCGATATCGCGTAAAAATATCAAGCTGAAATTATAATAATATAAAAGGTTTATAGTCCCTTGAAACATAAAAAAATCAAGCTTCTAAGTCAACGCAATCAAAAGATATGAGTATTAATGCATCAATTTTGATGCATTTTGTATGAAATTTGCCGCATAATCAATATAGGGTACTTACTTCCTGTGGACCTACGGTGATGAAATTTAGCACGAACTTACAATATTAATAAAAAAATCCGAAAAGAAAAAAAATATAAGTATTTAATAAAAAAAACATCACAAACATTTTGTACTTCTTTTATTATAAAGTGACTATGCCCGCAAATTTAAGGTTGTCAACTTTTTTAAATTGTACTTCCCGATGACCTACAATCCTGAAATAGGTATGGAATCATCGGTGGGTGAATCCGACTCGCACTTAACCCGTTCTTACTATCACACACTTTACATCACGATAAATTATAGAATCGATTCTTCATTTAAATTATTGTTATTAGAAACAAGGCTATTATACAATCCTTACTCACACAAGAGATTTATGAGCTCTGTACTTTACAATTCAAATTTCTGAGAAAATAACATTGAGGAATCGAGTGATGTATGTGGTTTTCCACGTTACGAGTGGTTTTCCGTAAGATTTCAAGATTGCTTTTTTTAAATGATTATTTTTATGTTTTCTTAAATAAGTATTAATTTAATATATTAACCTAGTGTTCTGACAAGGAAGAAATAAAGTTATATTTTTCTTCTAAACAAAATTATAACTTCTTCAAAATTATAAAATCTGTTTTTAATTATTTTTGTTTAACAAAGTCAAATTACAATTTACTTTATGTAAAATTATTTTTTATTTTTTAGTTCGTGTTTGAGGTCAGTTTTGTTTTTTGTTAAAAATTTATTACCAAAAAAGACAAACTAGTTCAATTTCAACGGGATGCCATAACCAGAATCTAACCAAACTTTCACCAAACAATCCTTGAGTTAGTTAGTGCATCCTTTCAAATAAAAATAAAAAAATCATTGGAATCGGTTGGCGCGATATTGAGTTATTTATCCATTTATCGCGCGCACCTTTTAACTTATGACTTATGTGAGTTTCTCATAGATATCATTGTCGGAAATGGGCCAAAAAAATGGGACCACATGAGAAAATCGGTTCACCCAGTCAAAAGTTCTGAGGTAACAAACATAAAAAAAAAGAAAAAAAAACAGTCCAATTGACAGCCTCCTTTTCTTACAGACGTCGGTTAAAAAGAGAAGAACCGAATACCTTAGCAAAATGTTCTGTATATTAAGAAAAACATTAATGATTTTACCAAAATCGGTTATGTTCGGACGGACGGACGGTAGACTGGTTTTCCCGTGACCACAGACAAAGGCAAAGTGTTCGAAACGTCGAGTTTCCAAAAATGTATAATCCCAAATATACGCGATTAATCCGTAAACATAGTTTCACTTAAAATGTGTAATAATCGTAAAAATCAAAGAACCTATTATTTGGCTTAGAATTTGTTACGTTATTTTAAAGCGGTTATAATGTTAAGAGGCCAGTCGTGGCGCAAGGGTTCTAGCGTGTGACCGTAAACACCACAGATTGTGTGTTTGATTTCCACTCGAGGAAATGAAATACTTTATATTCTCATTTCTTCGCTCTGGCTGTCGAGCCAAAGCACTAGTTTGAGCTCTGCAACTCAACTCGCAATGCTTCCAGAATTTGGTGGAAAGTGGGAAGCAGAGTCTTAATACTTAGCTGCTTCTGTCTGCCTTGCTACATGCGAGATAACGCGTAAAAATTAAAAAAATATATTATATATAATATAAAAAATGTGTAAAGTAATAATAAACCCACTAATTTTGATAGTAAATGGTAACTTGGCAAATCTAATTCCATAATAATAGAGAATAATTGTGGCAGAACAATGATAGTCCAAGAATCCCCGATGGGGCAACAGTCCGCAACGAACGATTGTCAACTCCGTGTTCAATAGCCTTAATGGAAACGCCGATTGTCTGCAATTCAAACTAATTTTGTTTTAACGAGTCTCACATTCAGCCGTTTTCGAATGTAGAAAATTATTGTGGTGGCCCTAAAATACTTTAAGGTTAATGAAATTTTGGCCAGTCGAGGCGCAAGGCCACAATGTGTGACTGTAAACGCGACAAGTAGTGAGTTCGATTCCTACATGAGGAAATTAAATAATTATTATTTTCATTTCTTCACACTGGGGTCGGGGCAAAATGCGGCATGAGTTCCGCCACTCGACACTCATTGTTATAAAAGACCAACTATATAGCTATATTTGGGCGAAAAAACACTGAGTACAGACGCAAAAGTTACGCTGTATTCTTCTATAATCCGATTTTATCAATAAAATCACAATTTCCCTAGTAACCGCTGAACCACTTGAAATCCATAAACACGGTGAAATAGATAGGTACTGAGGTCCTCTATCCATAAACTGTCGGTGATTCGTCGATCGAGTTACACCGTGTAACATAGAAAATAGATAAATAAGTATATAGATTAAAATAAGTTTATATCGTTTAACTGATATTCATTTCGTTTACACGCACTTAAAATTTCTCGATGGTCTAACTCATACATTATCGTCCCGGGATCAAGAGTTTCGAGAAGTTAGAGGGCCCTCGATCGCCGTCAAACAGGCGACGGGGCTTTTTAATGAATTTTATATTTCTTCAATTAACATTTGATAAAGTGGATAAATTTGATGGAAAAACTCTAAAGCTCAACGCTTTTTTATCTCCGCCTTATAGGATCATTTTATTGTCAGTTCGTCTGTCAAGACTATTTATCTCGTAAATCTGAAAAAATATGAAAAGTTCGGGTCGACGGTCGATTATAGCAGGAAAAGTTGTAAGTTTCCAAGAATATAATTTTTTTCTTTATCATAATCCCGCATTTTGTAAGGAAAGATAAAACTAGAGTCTAACCAATTCTTTCTTTAGTTTTGCCCTTAGATTATAAATATAAAAGGTTTTCTCAAGTCCGATATGAATCCACAATCCAGAGTTCAGTTAAACAATGATTTATTATTTTGTTTTGTTATGATTTATTATTTTTTTAATTTCTTCGTTCTTTCGCAATACCTCGAAAATTGAAAGTAGGGAACGGAGTGTTTTAACACAACGTTTTCTCTGCTTATAGCAGGGGCTATTTGCAGGATACTGCGTACAGTAGAAAAAAAAAGATTAAATAAGTATTTAAGTAACTTATCTATTTTTTTTTATCAGCTTCACGCTATATCCCGCACACAGCAGGGTAGGCAGAGGGAACCTAGTGTAAGACACGCCGTTCACCACTTTCTGCCGAATTCTGGAGGCATTGCGTGTTAAGTGGCGGAACTCAACGCCGCGTTTTGCCTCAACGCCAGAGCGACGCAATGAAAATATTTAATATTCCTTCCAGTGGGAATCACACCCAAAATTGGGGTAGAAGCGTGCAACCGAAAACGTGACGGACGTTTAGTTGCATGCTTTTGTTCACGTTGCAAAAATTTTATTCGCGGCGTTCGTCGCACATTTGCCTTTTTTGTAATAAAATTTTAAAATGTACGGAATTTCTTCGTCACATACGTTCATTTTGCTTGCTTAAAAACAATTGAAAAATGGCGGGATCTAGTTTTTATATTATATTTATTGCATCTTCAGAATGTCACATTTAATGGTATTAAAACCAGCCAGTTACATTCAATACGGCCAAAGAAGTTTGATTACTAATAATATATTCAAAATACGATAATGCTTTTGCCCCAACCTATAATATTATAAAAAGAGTTTGTTTGTTTGTCATGTATAATAGTTACATTCCTCAGGAGTGGTATAGGCTATAAAATATTATTATAACTATATTAAATAACGAAATAATAATAATAATGAACGCCATTGAGTTTAAGCGCGTGCTCTACACTATGTGTAAAATATATGTATGAAAAAAATATTTTATTTTATTACTTTTAAAAAAAAGTCCGCGACACCTTATATCTCTATCTTTTATAAATAAATCACAATAATGCATTTTGTGACAAAAAAATCTAGAAAATTGCAAGGTAATATTTCACTGTTTTTTATAGATATTGAAACTTATGCGGAAAGTTATTAAATCATCGAGGAAATTTTATGAAGACAAACTTCGGCTTTTATAAGATGTAATTTGGATGTATACTTTTCGATATAATGTAAAATCTAAATAATTCAACGCACTGTTTACCGCCGCATGCCTAGGCCCAAGTCCCGCGGGGGGCGCTTTTACCACCGATGACATCAAGCAGGCACTAATTATTTTCACTTTTTTAGAATTATGAACAGTGATTTAATGTATAAATTATATAATCAATCTGTTGGCAAATACAGTATAAAAAAAAGTTTATAGGCAGTATGCGGACGAAGCCGCGAGAGGGCCGCTAGTAAAATATAAGAACCAATGCACAACAATTTCAACGTTCTAAGGTTTCAAAGAAACAAATAAATAAAACCGTTATTACTTACTTAAACGTTGGTATTCTTAACTAAATAAAACTGTATTTTATCATTTTTACAATACCACTTATCATTTCTAAAAATATATTTACTAAAACTCAAAGTTTACTTATTTCGTATTCCATTGCCTTGTTGCCAGAGAGCTCATGAATAAGCCTCTTCCTATTTTGCATATAAGAACTCTATTCATCCGTAAGTCGGTTAAGACTTAAATTGTCTTTATGAAATTTTATAATATTTTATGAAATTTTAAATTTTAACTTATGAACTTTGAATTTAAATGTTTTAATTGATAAATTGAGGTCATCGTGGTGCATTGGGATAGCGTCTGGCTATTAAACGTTGCTGAGTTCGATTCCCACATTTATTGACATTTTCATATTTTAAAACATGAGTAAAGCTGGACCAAATTAAATAGAAATTGATAAGTCACATAAAAGTTTTAAAAATATAATAGTATTTCTTCACTGCTCCGTCAAATAATATATTAAAATTAGCTTTTGTGTGACAAATGAGTTCAGGTATAATACAATACTCGGTAAGTCGACTATCAACTACAATAGTTGCTGTTATTAATTAGTGCATTCAACCAAACTAACTACTATTTTATTAGCTTCACGCTGTATCCTTTACATAGTAAGAAGTGGGAACTGGGGAACCTAGATACTATTGCCATGACGACACTTCCGTCCCCCAAACATACGCTTCAGCTTTATAATATTAGTATAAAAGGATAGATAAAAACCAGCTTCACCCTTTATCCCTAGCGGGGTAGTCAGAGAGTCATAAAAGGATAGATATAAATTCCTAATTACAATTTGCAAATACAAACATGAAAACTACACAGACCTTAACAAACACCAAAAGTAAAGTAAAGTAAAGTAGTTGACTTTAAAAAGTAAAAGCACGAGCAAAAACCAGTTTATGTTACGTTGAATTTGGGTGCGGTATTGAAAGAAAATTCATTTAATCGAAGTCTAGCGTCGCCAAGCCAAAATTCATAAAATATTTTAACCTTTTGAAGTGATATATAACGATTTAACGTTGATTATACCAGTATTTTCGTTATTTTATCATGTTTATAAGAGGTACTTATAATATATACTTTAGAATTTCATTGTTTTGTCTTTATTGCGTGGATGTTCGTGATGTAACTATGGGCTGCGAAAGCAGAGATCGAGCTTATATCTTCACAATATTGAATCTTTCAAAGAAATAATATTGTGAAATTTACCGTCCAATAGATAGTACTAATACGCTAATATCCTTACGAATGATTTTTTTTTATATATATATATATATATATATATATATATATNATATATATATATATATATATATATATATATATATATATATATATATATATATATATATATATATATATATATATATATATATATATATATATATATATATATATATATATATATATATATATATATATATATATATATATATATATATATATATATATATATATATATATATATATATATATATATATATATATATATATATATATATATATATATATATATATATATATATATATATATATATATATATATATATATATATATATATATATATATATATATATATATATATATATATATATATATATATATATATATATATATATATATATATATATATATATATATATATATATATATATATATATATATATATATATATATATATATATATATATATATATATATATATATATATATATATATATATATATATATATATATATATATATATATATATATATATATATATATATATATATATATATATATATATATATATATATATATATATATATATATATATATATATATATATATATATATATATATATATATATATATATATATATATATATATATATATATATATATATATATATATATATATATATATATATATATATATATATATATATATATATATATATATATATATATATATATATATATATATATATATATATATATATATATGGCTTTAATAGCAAATGTTGCCCCCTTTTTAAGGCTATTATTTTTTGAGATTTAACCACAAATGTTTTCAGATTTTTTCCTAAGCTAGTACTACCTCCCAAATTTCATAATTCTACGTCAGCCAGAAGTACTCTATGAATTTTGATTAAAGTTTTTTGGAAGTAAATATAGAAATATGATTTTTATCAGGAAATCATTCGGTATCGTACTGATCTACGGTACAGTATGTGGTTTGAATTTTAACTCGATATCTCCAAGCGTTCCTTAGATGAAGGGCCTTGATAGGCAGTCACACAGACAGACAGACTGGCGGACAACAAAGTGATATACTGAAAAAACAAGTATTAATACAAAAACATTAGGCATATATATGCCTAAAGACAAAAGCCTGGCCTCGGAAAATTCGATGGAAAGTGAGGAACGGAGTGTCTTAACACTAGGTTTCCTCTGCTTACGCTGCTATATGCGGGACACGGTATGAAGCTGATTAATAACAATGGTAGGAATATTTATTTAACAAAGTAAATGCACCATTGTAATAGTTTTATAATAGACAACCACATACAAAATATTACATATTTTTGCAAAATAGAAAATAAGTTTCATGGTTGGTTAAAAACTGTCACTACGGCTATATGGAGAAAACCGTTATTTAAAATGCATAAGTTTGAAATGTATTCACGTAGTTTGAAATCGTACTAATGGACCGGGAACATCATTATCCCGGGAGAGTATCAAAGTACTGAGTTGAATAACTCATACTGTATCACATTTTAATACCAGTCCCAGTTTATGAATATTTTGTAATATTAAAGTATCTATTTTTTCATTATAAATATAAACATTTATTATCTTTAAAAATATAAAAGATAATTTTGTTTTATTTTGGGAGTAATGAAAAATGACTTGATGCTTTGAATGTAACAAAAATACCATATAACTAATTTGTTAAAATTAAAATTAAATTAAATCAGCTTCATGCACACAGCAGGGTAGGCAGAGGGAACCTAGTATTAAAACATTCCGTTCCCCACTTTCTGCCGAATTCTGGAGGCATTGCATGTTGAGTGGCAGAACTCAATGCCGCGCTTAACCTCGACAGCAGAGCGAAGAAATTGAAATATAAATTTAAGTAAATATTTCATCTCCTCGAGTGGGGATCGAATCCACAACCAGTCGGTTTTCACGACTTCTTTCACGACTGGCCTCAATAACATAGCGCAGGAGCACAAGCGTGTGACTGTAAACGCGACAGATTGAGGATTCGATTCCCATTTGAGGAAAGGGAGTCTTTAATATTTTCATTTCCTCGCTCTGGTAACGAGGCAAAGTGCGTCGTTGAGTTCCGCCACCTAAGACGTAATGCCTCCAGACTTTGACGGAAAGTGGGGAACAAAAGCGTCTTAATGTGAAAGAAATGTCGTAACACAAGGTTCCCAGATTGCCTCTGCCTACCTAGCTATATGTGATATACGGCGTGAAGCTACTAAAAAAAATAGTAAATTAAATAAATAGTAGTATGATGTAGCTCGAAGTGGGCGAAGTAGCGGGTGAAGCGAGCGAGCGGAGAGTCTTTAATAGTTTTAACCGACTTCGTCGGAATATTTTTTTTATTTATCTTCACTGATTATTCAAAGACGCCTGAATCGATTTGGACAATTCTCTTTTTTTGTCTGAAAGGGTTAACCTCATAGATGGTGCCATGGTGACCATGTCAAGATCTGATTATGGGATCCTGGGGGAATTAAAGAAATTCTTTAAATTTCATAGGCACACTTCAAAAGATTGGATATTTTTATAAGCAAGCTTTCGGACAGCAAGATGTAGTTGTAATACCTACTTTTACTGTAATTATTACAAAGAAGAATATTGTTAAAAAACCGAACACGCGCGAGTCGTACTCGCCCACGGAAGGTTCCGTACAAAAATTGAAGGTCTCAAGCTTTTTCTGAAATTCAGGCTTAGCTTATCCAGAGCCCTTTTATCTGATACCTCACTTGAACTAGCTTAGGCTTTCGTACCAAATTTTACCTCTCTTTTAATGCTATTCATTTTTAGGATTTAACCACAAATGCATAGTTTTCAGATTTTTTCCTGAACTAGTACTATCTATAAATGCTAGCCGCCAAATTTTAAAATTCTAGGTCAAACCGAAGTACCCTATGAATTTTTATTCCCTTTGTAGTGTCGAAATACGCGTTTTTTCGATATAAACGGCCATATCTTTTGTCTAAGTAAATAGAGAAATATGTTTCTTGTCAGAAAACCATGGGGCCGTAAACCTGAGTATATGGTTTCAATTTCAACTTGATATCTTCAAGTGTTCCTGAGATAAAGGATCTTGACCGACAGACAATCAGACAGACAAAGAGACAATCTTATAAGGGTTCCTCTTTTAACTCAAAAGTATGGAACCATAAAAACTACGAACCACGGTTTATATTTCGTCAGACATTCCTCAATCGTTGCATTTCTTTTCAACCAACTTCAAAAAAGAGGATGTTCTCATTTTCAACCGATTTCAAAAAAGGGCGAGGTTCTCAATTCACTCGAATATTTTTTTATGTACGTTCTTGTCAATATACCAAAATATCAGCTCGCAAAAATTAATATCTAATTAAGATTTCATTTTTTATGTAGGACCACAGCTACCTACTCATTTGAGAAACATCTTTTTAAGGTCTACCCGTCACTTAAAATCGTAAATAAATCATTTAAAAAAAAAGTTCAAACAATGAATTAAAAAGTAAAAATAATTTTCCTTCTCTGGTGACGAGGCAAAGGGCAGCGTTCAGTTCCACCACACAACACGCAATGCCTCCAGAATTCGGTGGAAAATGGGGAACGTAAGTTTCTTAATGGGGACGGAGTGTCTTAAAATTAGGTTCCTATATGCGGGATATAGCGTACAGCAATTATATAAATAATAACTTGTAGACAAAGCAATTCCGTAACAATATTTTTTAATTTGCTACTGTAGAAATTTAAAGTAACTATAAAAACAAACTTAATTATGAAAGGTTATTATTACTCTGTCCAAGAATTTTTATAGGACATAAATATATGTAATTGAAATCATATGAAATTTAAGTGATTTTTCTGCGTTATACAATAAAGTTGTAGCCTGTTAATGCATATAGAGAAAATCAACTGTTGACTTTCTTGCCGGCTCTTCTCAGCTTAACTTTCGAGCCTTTTGTATTAGGACCTTGAATCTCGCTGTTTTTTTCTCTCTGATCCTCGCTGTTTTTTTTTGTTTAAAAAAAATAATTTAAAATATAATACTTACAATGACATTACTCAAAGTATTGTTCATCATTAGAGACCACTTTCTCCCATCTCTCTGGTAGCAATTGAATCCCCCGTTGGAAAAACGACTCATCTTTCGAGGCAATCCAGGAATCAAGCCATTTTTCGGCTTCTTCAAAAGAATGGAAGCGCTGCTCGCTTAAACCGTGTGCCATCGACCGAAACAAGTGGTAATCGGAGGGGGCTATGTCCGGTGAATACGGCGGGTGGGATAGAACTTCTCATTGAAGTGTTTCCAGGTAAGTTTTGACTGGTTTTGCCACATGTGGCCGAGCATTATCATGTAATAAAATCACTTTGTCGTGTCTCTGCTCGTATAGTGGCCGCTTTTCTTTCAGAGCGCGACTCAAACGCATCAACTGAAGTCGATAGCGAGCTCCCGTGATAGTTTCATTAGGTTTAAGCAGCTCATAATAAATTACGCCCTGCTGATCCCACCAAATGCAGAGAAGAAGCTTAGAACCATGGATATTTGGTTTTGGCGACGATGTTGATGCGTGACCCGGCATGCCCCACGATTTTTTTCGCTTTGGATTGTCGTAGTGAATCCACTTTTCATCCCCAGTGACGATACGGTGCAGAAAACCTTTTCTCTTTTGCCGTTGAAGCAACAATTCACACATGAGAAAACGTCTTTCTACGTCTCTCGGCTTCAACTCATACGGCACCCAATGCCCTTGCTTTTGGATCATTCCTAACGCTTTTAAACGTTTTGAAACTGTTGACGCATCTACTTGTAACGTTTTCCCGAGCTCTACTAACGTCTGACATGGATCTTCTTCAAGCAATGCCTCCAATTCTGTCTTCAAATTTTGTCGGTGCTCCAGAACGCTCTTTGTCTTCAAGGTCAAAATCATTACTTTTGAAGCGCCTAAACCAGTCTCTGCACGTTGTATTCGACAAAGCATTGTCACCATATGTCTCAACGAGAATTCTGTGTGCTTCTGCTGCAGATTTTTTCTGAATAAAGCAGTGCAATAAAATTCCCCGCAAAAACACTTTATTTGGCACAAAAGTACACATTTTCACAAAGGGAAAATAAATATGTAGTTGGCACTGTAGTAAACACTATTGTACTATAATTTGAGGTTACATATAGTACTACTTTGGTGATTCGTTACCGTACGAAATTCCATGAACAGAGTGCTGCAACGCCATCTTTCAAAAAACAGCGAGAACTTATTCATTCACCTAATAGTAAATACAAAAAAAAATCTTCTTCCGCTTCACGCTGTATCCCGCACACAGCGGGGTAGGCAGAGGGAAGCTCATGTTAATACACTCCGTTTCCGTTCCCGTTCTGTCGAGTTCTGGAGGCGTTGCGTATTGAGTGGCGGAAGTCAACGCCGCGCTTTGCCTCGACACCAGAGCGAAGAAATGAAAATATAAATGTAAATAAATATTTCATCTCCTCGAGTGGGGATCGAACCCACAGTCACACTTTGTGCCCCTGCTTCACGACTAGCCTCATATAAAATAAATTCAAAAACATTTTCAAAATGTAAAACAAATATTTTAAGTTTCCTCAGGAAAAATACTTTAAACATCGATAGAACTTTAAAACAGTAGAATTTTCCATTCAACCGTAGTCGCATCCCAAAGTTAACTTTTAGATAATAATAACCTCCTTACAGTTGTGTATAGGGTGGAACACATTTCTCGTCAAAGGGGTGGTGGCTCGGAAATTACATTTTTAGTGGGAAACTTTTCACAGTAATGCAGGTTAATTTCCCACTGGATTATCCGCGGTCCGCCACATAAAAAATGCACGAAGCTAGTTAACAATGCATAAAGACACATTCGGTTTACGCCGCACTTGAAGCTCGAGGAAACAAACTAGAATTCAAAATATTTACTGAGTTATTTATTTTCAATAATATAACATTTTAATTAATATTTCTTGTCGTCAACTTTCTTTCTTACCAAAAGGTTGTTTGTAAATTTATATAAATATTATTTTTAAAAAGCCTTTTCTCGCCTGCATAATATAAATACTTTCGATACACACTTTATATTCAAATAATCTTTTGTGCTCTTCCTCGTTATATGGCTGCGATGACCAATATTATTATTAACTTGGGAAAGCGTGAATATTTTATGTAGAAACCCGCACACATCAGGGTAGGCAGAGGGAACCTAGTGTTAAGATACTCCGTTTCCCATTTTCCGCTGAATTCTTGAGGTATTGCATGTTGAGTAGTAGAACTCAACGTCGCATCTACAGTCACACACTTGTGCCCCTGCCTCGTATATTAATTATCCTGTATATTTAGAAAGTATCAAAATTATATTGTAAAATATCTATAAAAACTGGATAAAAAAGTCAAAATAAAATACATTGTAAAATATTATAAAATATTGATGATGTCGGTTAATATATCGAGAAAATTCTCAGCACAATTTTTGTTTCGTCTGTCTGTTAGTTTATTCATCAATCCGCCAACGAAGGGAATGACTTTGGTTAATTCTGCACAGAGCATAGAGCTACACGTTTATTTTGGATTTTATATTTGTCAACAAATTGTTGTATCTGTTATGGAAAGTAGGGTTCTAGATTGTATATTACTACGTGAAGCAAAAATTGCCCTTCCTTTTGCTTTTGCATATAACTTGTTGAGACGGAGAAGTAATCATTTCTTTAATTAGCATTTTGAAAAATTTAAGATAAAACAAAAGTTTTAGCAATTTACTTAAATAAACATTTATTTACACGCATTAAATAAAACAGAAAAATTAAAATTCTGTTAGTTTTGGCAATCTGAGAACTCAGTTTTTAGAAATTTGGTATAAGTGAGGTTAAGTTCACAGCACAAGTTATATAATATCAACCTCTACAGGTGATTACTGATAAATTATAAAAACAAAGTCGACAAGTAGTCGTTGAAAATATCAAACAAAGAGGTCAAGCTAATTCTACAACATCCTTACTACGATATAGAGTATTTAAGTATCAATAATTTCACTTCTTAATATTCATTTTTTTTTGTTTGAATTGATTAAAAAAATTTTGTCCACAATTTATTAATAATAATAATAATAATAATAATATAGTTGCAGTTATAACTGTAGTTGCAACAATACAATTTAACTTAAGTGAGCCTATTTAATAAATATAATTCAGCAAAATGGAAAGAAATATAATATAAGTATATTTAATCATCGCTTCGAATGGGCATCAAATACGCAATCATCGCGCTTACAGTGTCTCGTTGTCCCACTGTGCCACGACAGTAGCAAAATATAGGCATATAATATAATAGTTAAATACTGCAAAAGTAATTTTTTTTTCATAATGGAGCAAGCAAGTAAAACAGGTAAGCGTTGATAATGGAAGAGGAATTAGTAAAATGTGGATGTGAACTCAAAATGCCTCTAAAGGTCACCGATTGCGCACTTAACCTAAAAAAAATCCAAATGAGTCTGGGTGCATCTAGGTCACTGCGTTTCGTACTTTCACATAGCTCTGCCAAACAGCCTTTCACGGATAAAATTTAAACATATATATTTTTTATTAAAAAATCAGCTTCACGCTGTATCCCGTACACAGCAGGGTAGGCAGAGGGACCTAGTGTCAAGACACTCAGTTCCCCACATTTCGCTGAGTTCTGGAGGCATTGCGTGTTGAGTGGCGGAACTCAACGTCGCGCTTTGTCTCGACACCAGCACGATGAAATGAAAATATAAATGTAAATAAATATTTTATTTCCTGAAGTGGGGATCGAATCCACAACCAGTCGATTTTACAGTCACACTTCGTGCCTCTGCACCAGGACTGGCCTCAATTCAAAATTCAAAATTATTTTGTTATAAATATTAAAAATACAATTTTATATTATTATCAGCTTCACGCTGTATCCCGCACACAGCAGGGTAGGCAGAGGGAACCTAGTGTTAAGACACTCCGTTCCCCACTCTCCGCCGAGTTCTGGAGCCGAGCTCTGGTACCGAGTCAAAGCGCGGCCTTGCTATCTACGGGTTACAGTGTAAAGCTGAAAAAAAAGATCCTATAAGAAAAGTAAAACAGCCAAGAAAAAAAGGCTAAAACATGTCTAGACATCCAAGGTAACGGGTTATTGGATTAAGTGGAAGTATATAAAAAACACAAATTTCCGGTTCACCAGACACAAACATAAAATAAAACACCGATAAAATAAAAAGCATAAAAAATTACGACAACAAGAAATAATATAGAAATAAAGAAATATAATTTCACCCGGATTACTCCACTGCTTTTATTTTAACCGTCGTTGTTTTTTCATGTGAAATATTTTAAGAGAACTTAACGCAGCTAGCAGTGGTTGAAAACGGATATTCGGAACGGCTCTCCCGCTATAAAATGCAAAGTTTACGTGACTTGTTGAAAAATAAAAATCTTTCACTACTTCAATGAAACTGTTGTATTGGGAGTGCCAAGGTTTTTAGCAGCCAAACAGTATTTTCGGATTCCCTATAATAGGAACAAAAAATGTTAAGATCAGTTGTGGCTCAGGGGCACAAGGTGTGGCTGTAATCATGAGAGGTTATGGGTTCGATTCCCATTCGATGGAATTAAATAAGATAAGATAATTATTAAATAAATCAGCTTCACGTTGTATCCCGCACACAGCAGGGTAGGCAGAGGGAACCTAGTGTTAAGACACTCCGTTCCCCACTTTCTGCTGATTTCTGGAGGTATTGCGTGTTGAGTGGCAGAACTTAACGCCGCTGCCGCGGAAATTTATATTTCCATTTCTTCGCTCTGGTGTCGAGGCGAAGAGCGTCGTTGCGTTCCACCAATCAACGCGCAATGCCTCTAGAATTCAACGGAAAATAGGGAACAGAGTGTCTTACACTAGGTTCACTCTGTCTATTCTGCTGTGTGCAGGATTTCCTGTTTGGCTGGGCTGTTTTTTTATGTATTATATACCTAGAAAGTGAATGTAATAATAAGGGAAAGGTCTAATTTTGTTGGCAAAATTGAATCCTCCCACACTTTGGTACATAATTATAATAAATTGCCTATCACAAAGGTTCTTATATAGGCGAAAGTTTGTAAGGAAAGCATCCCATAAAGGAAAGAAAGCAATCCCTGATAAGTTTTGTCCCTTTTCATATGGCGGTACTATGCACTTTATTAAGCTGTAAAAAAATATTTATTTTTAGCTAGGCTCCGTTGCATTTTTTTTATTTTATGACCATTATATAATTATTTTTTTGTTTTTTAGCATCAAGATTTATCCCAACCGAGGTAGTCAGAAAGAACAGAGCGTTAAACGCCACGGTCTATGCATGCCTCTTTCATCAACCTGTACGTCTATACTAATTATTATTTAAAATATTTTTAATTTTTAAAGATAAATATAATATGTAACTTCATGTGCTATTACATGATAAAACGGATCATACACCAGAGAATACAAAAACACCAATAATCGAAGAAAAACACATCGATTGAGGAAAAATTTTGCATGCATGTATAAATCGGATAATAACGCGATATTATTATGATATAGAGCTGATCTGATGATGGAGCTGGAAGGTGGCCATAGGAACTCCGTAATTACACGACACAGCCCCATCGAGTTTAAGCTCATTTGATTCGTCTTGACGAGTACTTTGATAGTAACCCTGGTTACCTTGTCCCTGCAAGGTAACCAGGGACCGACTATGGAACTGGAAGGTGGCCAAAGGAACTCCGTAATTTCGGAATTTTGGCTCGTTTGATTCGATTGAAAATCTTTGAATTAAAAATACTAAAAAGTTAAAGATTAAATAAAAGAAATAAACACCTTTATTAAGAACAAGCTTTTATTATTTGTTAATAAAATGAACTAAATAGTTAAAAATAATTAACTACACTCCGTTGCCCACGTTCCACCGAATTCTGGAGGCATTGCTTGTTGAGTGGTGGAAAACAACGCCGCGCTTTGCCTCGACACTAGAGCGTAGAAATTAAAATACAAATTTAAATACATATTTCATTTCCTCGAGTGGAGATCGAACCCACAACCAGTTGATTTTGCAGTCACACTTTGTGCCCCTGCGCCGCGATAGGCCTCATTATCAATTGATCAATATCAATATATATAAAACTATTCCATTACTAAAGAAAAAATATTCCACGAACTTCCAACTGCAATGAAATTAACTTAATTTTAACATTTCTTTTAAAATGTTCAGAAGAAAAATGTGTGAGATATTAGATTAACATGTTTAAAGTTTCTTATAAGCAATACAGAATCAGTTGTTTCAGGTAACCATAAAATTATACAGAAAACTTTATGAGGGATCTATTTCCTCTTAAAGGACTATGCCTTTGCCAACAAGCTCTCCTGTAACCGCCAACTTGGTCGTGTAATTTAGTTATGATACGCGTGAAAGTGAATCTATCTAAAGTTTCTAATATATTATATTGAAATCTGTTTCAAGTATCTTATTGGATGGAGAATACATTCAAGAACTTCTTCTCGAGAGAAACGAACTAATTTTAAGCTTTACAATTTAAAAATCATTTCCGCAGTAAGCATGAAAAATTAGAAGACGTTCAAACAAAATCTCCTTTACACAGCAGCGTAGGCAGAAGGAACCTAGTGTTGAGACACTCTGTTTCCCATTTTCTGCTGAATTCCAGAAGCATAGCGTGGTGAGTGGCAGAATTCAAACCCGTGCTTTGCCTCGATACTGGAGCGAAGAAATGAAAATATATTATAAATTAAAATATAATAATTATTTCATTTCCTCGAGTGGGGATCGTGCACACACACATTTCAATAAAATATAAATAATAAAACTATATATATTTTTTTATTATTTGCGAACTTGATACTTTGTAAGTAACTTTAAAAAAAACAATATATGAACTGAAACTATTTAAAAAATAAATACCTGTATCTCATGTCAAGAACACAATATATAAATTACTTAACGTTCAGTTTCACCTGCTCGTGACAAACGTACTTAGAAACTGTTCTGAGCGTAATGCAAAGAGGACTGATAGCATTTAAATATATAAATTTTCTATATAATATAAAGACAAAGAATTTGAAATCAATTGAGTTATACTTAATAGAATTTTAATGTCTGATAGTTGATAGACATCTTTCGTCATAACTTATTAGGCTGTTTACAGGTTCACCCTGTATCCGAACATAACAGGATAAGCAGAGTGGGGAACGGAATGTCTTATGACTAGGTTCCCTCACCTAGTATTAAGAGATTCCACTCTGGTGGAGTCTGTCACTCGGATTCGGAATTTCGGTATAAAAGTAGCCTCTACGTGTTGCTCCAAAAACTCTTGTATCTTCCAGTGAAAATCTCATAAAAATTTGTTCAGCTGCTTCAGAGACTAATCTATGAAAATAAAAAGGCACACAGATGGATATTTAACGAGCAAATGAAAATATTTACTCAGAATATTTTCAAGCAAAATTTGATCATACTTTTATTTACCTATTTGCCTTCGTGTTTTTGTATGTTTACCTTTTGAATTTATAATAAGGCACATGTTTACCCTAAAGTTTATAAACCTATATACATAATATTTTGTAATAAAAACACTGCAGTCTCATTTTCAAGCGTGATAATGTTTGCTTTACAACAATAAATTTTCATTATGAGCACAAACAAAGGTTATTAAGACCCTGAAGTAATGTTTTATTATCATTATATAAACACTAGCTAAGGCTTGTTACTCTACTTATGACTATTTTTTTTTTCTCTCTTGAGAATTTGCTAATAATATACAAAAATAATAAATAATAAATAAAGTGAGGCCGAGAGTATGACAGAAACGCGACGGTCGTGTGTTCGATGCCCACTTGAGAAAATAAATGATTATTTCTTAATATTTTCATTTCTTCGCTCTGGCACCAAGGTTCCAAACCAAACATTCGGCGAAACAACCAAAAGTTCGGCGTTGAGTTCCGGCACTCAACACGCAATGCCTCGAAAGATTCGGCAGAAAGTGGGGAACGGAACGTCTTATCACTATGTTTACTCTGCCTACCCTGCTGTGTGCGGGATACAGCGTGAAGCTGATTTATTTTTTTAATAAATAATAATAGAGGTCGTGCCCCAGAGGTACAAGGATGTGATTGTAACTATAAAAGCAAAAGTTTTACCTTTTGACACTTTGAAGTTTAATCCTTAAATTATAATTTATGAATAGCATACGTTAATCTTATAAGGAAATTTTAATTAAACTTACATAATAATAATTTAAAGATAATAGTAATAATGAGGCCGGTCGTGGTGCAGGGGCAAAAGTGTGACTGTAAATGCGACTGGTTGTGGGTTCGATCCCCACTCGAGGAAATGAAATATTTATTTAAATTTATATCTTCATTTCTTCGCTCTGGTGTAGAGACAAAGAGCGACGTTGAATTCCGCCACTCAACACGTAATACCTCCAAAATTCTGCGGAAAGTGGGGAACGGAGTGTCTTAACACTAGGTTCCTTCTGCCTACCCTGCTGTGTGCGGGATACAGCGTGAAGCTGAAAAAAAAGAAAAAAAAAGGAAATGCGTTGTTTTAAAATAAAGTCGCCCAAAATGCTTCTTGAACGCTTACATGGTGTGCGCTGACTCAACTTAATGAAACACATAAAAATAATTTATATCATCGTATCATCGTATCGTAAACTTTGAACGTACGTACTAGGGGTCGCAATATCGGACCATTCAAGCAAAACCGGGATTTTCGATATCGACTTCAGAAAAATCCCGGGATCCCGGTTTTTTCGATACTTTCGAGATTTGACAAAATTTGTAATTTTTCAAGCTTTTTCTTATTTTTAGAGTTAAGTTAGAAGGGTATTTTTAAGGAAGTAGTAAATTAAATTATATTTACTAAATAAAACAATTTTTAATTATAATAAACAGTTTAATAATAAAATTTGGTTGTGGCAAACACTATATTTGACCACAAACAAATTCACATGTATACATGGGAACGAACGGAAGGGAAAAATATGATTGATTTATTCCTAGTGGATCAGCGTATTCGAAGCCAAGTCATGGACACACGAGTGTTTAGTGGTTCTGATCTGGGAACAGACCACTATCTAGTAGTTGCTAGAATAAGGGGTCTGTTGGCAGGTTGGCGCAGCTACACGAGGTATCCAGACTTGGAGTCGATTACCGCATAAGAAGCTGAAAGCTTCAAGACCCACCGACTAGAAAGGAATATCAAGAAAGAGTTTCCAAAAAGCTAGACAGCAGTGAATCTGGAAATGGAAATATTGAAGTATGCTGGCAGAACCTTAGGGATTGTATGAAGGAAGCAGCGATAGAGGTATGTGGTAAAGGTAAAAGGGGCTTTAGCAAAAAGCGTGATGAATGGTGGGATGATGAAGTGCAAGATGCTGTAGAAGAAAGAAGAAGACATGGCAGAATTACAAAGCCTCTGGTAAGGATAAAAGTATGAGGGAGATGAAAAAGAAAGAGTATAAGCTACAAAAGCACCAGACGAAAGTACTGATAAAGATGAAACGTGAAAAGGCAGAGAATGAAAGAGATGAAAGGTTAACGAACAACTTCAGGAAAAACACGAAGCTTTTCTTACGAGAAGTTAGTGTTTCTCAAGGTTGCTCGCTAACCGGTAGAATGAAAGGGGTGCTTTCCAAGGACGGTGAAATTCTAACAAAACAACCACACGTTTTGCAGCGATGGGCGGAATTTTACAAGAATATGTATAAATGTGATGACGCCTCAGTCTCAAGTAAGAGCGAAACGCTGAGTCTTGATGTAGCTGATGGCGAAATCAATGTAAAAGAAGTTGAGAGTGCAATACGAAGTCTGAAATGTGGTAAGTCAGCGGGAGCAGATGGAGTTACTGCCGAGATGATCAATAATTGGTGGGCCACGCGTCTTAGACTTGTTCTGGGTTTTGTGTAATTTATGCTAGAAATCGAGGGAGGTCTAGGACGATTGGCGAAGTGCGGTCATCGGGCCTTTGTATAAAGGTTCACAGATAGACTGCGCAATCCATAAGGCTATCAGTTTGATTAGCTTAGGTAGTAAAGTTTATGATAAAGTTTTAACGAGGAGAATGCAAGAGAGATCTCTCGACTGTTGTGAGAGGCCCAAGGAGGCTTTAGACCTGGAAGAGAGTGTATGGATCAGATCTTTTCCCTCCGCATGATCACGGAAAAATATTAATAATGATAAATAAGGATGTTAAAAAAGCTTTCTTTGCTTTTGTGGACTTGGAAAAGGTTTTTGACACAGTTATAAGAGCGAAATTATGGGAGATACTACTCCGGTACAATGTGAGCGGACCCTTGCTGCAAGCTGTAAAGTCTCTTTACAGAGATCACTCAGCCTGCGTGCGAGTAGGAGCTGGCATGTCGCCCTGGCTTGACATCCAATCGGGTGTTAAACAAGGTTGCGCCATGTCAGCTTGGTTGTTCAATTTGTATTTGTACCGTATAGCTGTCTCCAAGGAGTGAAACAAAGTGATATGGGAGTGAAAGTAGGTGACCTGAATGTGAATTGTCGTACAGCACGCAGATGATGCAGTGCTTATTGCATCATCAGAATGCGAGTTGCAGGCATTGGTCACCACTCTGAAAGAAGGGTGTGAATATAATGGTCTAAGCCTCAATGTGAATAAGACAAAGGTTCTTATTTTTGAAAGAGATGAAGAAAGAACGGAATGCAAGATCAGTGTGAATGGTAAGATATTAGAACACAAACAATGCAGTTTTGGTACGTGGGTATTACAGAAGAAGAATGAAAGAAAAATAAATGCTGCGGCGATGCGATCTCTTCGTAGGATATTCGGAGACAGTTTAACTGATCGAATCCGCAATGAAGAGGTACACAGAATGGCAGGTACTAGCGATGATGTCACGGTGAGAATGAAGAAGAACGTGCTCAGCTGGTTTGGGCACGTTGAACGAATGAGTGATGAAAGAATGGCAAAAAAGATTTATGATGGAAAAGTGAGCGGTAAGAGAGGTAGGGGGAGACCTCGATTCACCTTCGAAAACACAGTATCAAAGATACTGGAGAAGGTCACGTAAAAAGCATAAGGACCCCTCGGAGGGCAAGTATGAAGAGGTTGATGACAGTGGACGAGGCGAAACAGGTATGTAGAGACCGCGACCGCGACCGCGATAAAGCGTGTAGTTAGTTAGTTAGTTATTAATTAACATTAACTGAAAACAATAATGACACCTGGAATATCAACGGGCAAGAACAGCATGCAACAATGACGTGCAAAAAAGACGCGCAACAACGACGAGCCACGAGAAAATACGGTATTTGTGCGTTCGTTGGTCGGGCCGGTCAAACTCGGTTTAAGTCGTAAAATTCCGAATTTTGAGGAAAACTCATCGTTTACTTTTGCCGATGTATATCATGTACCATTATATATCTTAAAGAAGTCTGGATTAAATAGCGGGCACGTTTTAATTCGAATAACTAACTTTTAACTTTGTAAAATCCGAAAATATCGAAAATCCCGGTTTTTTGTAAAATTAAAATCGGGATTTGTAAGACCTATATTTGGTCCGATATCCAAATCCGGGATAATCCGGGATCCCGGATTGCGACCCCTAGTACGTACGTTGAACGTATGGTTTAGTGGTCAGAGCGCTTGGACTGTTTCCAGGAGGCGCGGGTTCAAATCCCACTACGTTTTGTTTGTTTTGTTTATTCTGGTATTATATTTCGTGTTAATTAAAAAATCACCTTCACGCTGTATCCTGCACACAGCAGGGTAGGCAGAGGGAACCTAGTGGTAAGACACTCCGTTCCACACTTTGTGCCGAATTCTGGAGGCATTGCGTGTTGAGTGGCAGAACTCAATGCCGCGCTTATCCTCGACACCAGAGCGAAGAAATGGAAATATAAATTTAAGTAAATATTTCATCTCCTCGAGTGAGGATCGAACCCACAACCAGTCGGTTTTACAGTCACGCTTCGCGCCGCTGCGCCACGATTGGCCTCAATTGTTAATTACAGCCATGTCAGTCAATAAATTGCATACCAAAAACAAATATATTTTGATACATTAGTATATACTGATAATATTATAAATATGAGCCTAAAGTATGCCTATGTTCATCCCAAGACCCGCAAGTACTCGTATCTTTATATGAAATTTTATCACAATCGCATCAGCGACTTGGTTGTGATTTCGTCATAAATAGATATACAGACAGACAGGCAGAGTTACATTCGAATTTATAATATAAGTATGTCAAAATAAAAGTCAAATAATTTTATTCAAAATAAGAAGTTACATGCTTCATTTTTTGAACATCAAACAATATACCACCAGTTCATTAAAATGAATGCCTTAGACCTGAGAGGAACCGGCGCAAGAAACACAGCGGTACTTTTTTTTATATCAAATTTATACAAATACATATTTAATTACTTGTGAAAATGATACCTTTGAAACAGACTGGAGCGAGCATTTCATTCCCAAGGCGTGTTATCTATCTTCTATCTATATATATAAAAGGACTTGTGCTGACTGACTGAGGTAAGACGCACGCAGAGCCGTAACCGCTGATGGTAGAAACGTGAAATTTGGGCAGATGTTTATTTTCATATTCTGGACATCCACTAAGAAGGGATTTTGAAAAATTTTAACCCTAAAGGGATGAAATAGGGGTTGAAAGTTTGTATGGATTTTTTTTTAAATCGGCACCGATTTTTATAAAATTTGAAATTCAGACTCTTAAAAACATTTCATTGAACACGTGTTTCATGGTTTTTTAGAATTCACCCCCTAAGGGTGCAAATAAGGGGTTGAAAGTTTGTATGGAAAAATCTTTAAATCACCACCGATTTTTATAAAAAAAATAATTTAGACTGTTAAAAATATTTTATTGAACATGTGTTTCGTGGTTTTTTTAGAATTCACCCCCAAGTGTCCAAATAAGCGGGCGAAGCCGCGCGCGCCCACTAGTAATTTATAAAATCATTATTATTTTTTTTTATGGAAAAAGACAAGGCAAACGAGCGTTCAGGTCACCTAATGGTAAGTGATTACTGTCATTCACGACCCCGTGCAACACCAGAGGAGCTACAGGTGCGTTGCCGGCCTTTAAGGTGGGTTGGACGCCGGAGCCTGGCATTACCTGATACGAAACGCAGTGACATAAAGCCACTACTTCACGCCGGTTTTAAATGCCGGGGGTGGTAATGATCCGGTCGAGTCTGCCCATCCGTGTTACCATTGCTGGTGACGTGACTCTACCTCACGTACTTTAGTCGCCTCTTACGAGACCACCAGTACCAGGATGATCCTATTCTAGGTCGGGATCACACGGCACAAGATCATTGGCATTAACTCATCATCAAGGCATTAATTTGCTAATAACCTTTAACACACAAACGTCTTTTCACATTTTTTTTGAACGTGATATATAATAAAAAATTCTCCAAATTAAGCACAATCATTTATTACCATTATACATTAGAAATAACAAAAAAACACATCGAAATTTACCCACTCTTGTTAGTTATAAAATTAAGGAATATTTAAGACGCAAAAATGGTGTACATTTGAAAACTAAAGTGGTTGTAATATGACTGTCTAAAAATTTGGAAGCAATTTTTTCAATTCTTTGCTCTGGTGGCTAGGTAAATCGCGGCATCAAGTTCCGTCACTCAACACGTAATGCCTTCATTATTCGGCGGAAAGTGGGGAACGGAGTGTCTTGACACTAGGTTCCCTCTGCCTACCTTCCTGTGTGCAGGATACAGCGTAAAGGCGGTTTTATTGTGGCTTGTCAATCTATTTTGTCTCGTATAAAACTGACTAGGTTTGCTTGGGGCGGCTAAGTTTCAATCTTGGCTGCTTGGATATTGGTCAAGATCTCGACGGAACTTATGATTAGTAAAGTTTCACTTGTGATGCTTTGGTTTTGTGACGATTTGTGTGCCTATTTTATCTTTTTTTTTTATCTTAAGAGTCGTAGCTCCGGTCAAATATTTTCTCAGTTCAAAAAGTTCTTGCATCGCATAGAGTAGGTCAAATTAACCCGAAAGCAAACGACCCCATCATATATTTGAAATCGCCTTAGACAGCATCTTATCTTAAATCAAGAGTTAAACCACAGCGAGGCCAAGCTTAGAACTTTATCGAAGTTTAAACACAGTTTAACAGTTGGTTAAGCCTTCTAATATCGCTCTAAGTACGTCTATCAAAAACAGGACATCCACCGGTTAAGGTATCATAATTAAATATACCTATCTATATAACAAGGATATTTTGGAACGACTGATCATTTATTCTATCTGATATTGAAAATTTACGGTAATAATGTTTTTTTTTTCACTTTTTATGTCTTTTTAACCTTTTGTATAATTCTCGGATATTAGTGAAGAAAAATATCAATAAAAAATTTTGCAGCTTCACGCCATTCCCGCAGACAAGGTAGACAGAGGGAAGTTTTAAGTCACTCCGTCCCTGATTTTCCGCCGAATTGAATTGAGTAACGAAACTCAACGGTGCGTTTTATTGAAAATAACGAGGAAAGTAAAATAAATGAATATGATTCCTCCAAAAATTATCTAAAGTACTTAGACACTTAAATCTCCACTCGATGAAAAATTTCTCGAGTGGAGATTTAAATGTCTAATAAGTCCTTTAAATAATTTTATTCAAATATTTTTAAAATTTTTTTAAAGTGTTATTCCACATTATACGTTTTCTTAATAAGTAATTTTATTTAAATAAATCATTATCCACTTACAAATTTATAAAATTAAATATGAAAAAAAAAAAGAAAATCTTTACATATTGACGTCTATAACTAAACAAAAATAAAATAAGCTTAATCATATTTTTTTACAAAAAAAAAACAACACAAATTAAAAAAGGGTCACACGGGAAGCACCAGTTTTCAAAAAAAAAAGAATCATTAATATCGTTAGTTGTTTTTGTATCTTTTAAATGTGCAATAAAGTATATTTATTATTATTATTATTATTATTATTATCGTTTCACAATTTCCAAAGTTCTGAGGTAATAAACATGAAAATTGAAGAATTGATAACCTCCTCCTTTTACAGAAGTTGGTTTTAACAATCGATCAAGCGCAAAACTCTCAATTATTTCAAATAAAAAATATTCCAAAACAATACAATACACGTAGACCTATTTTCAAAATGCCATATAACAATATTTTTGTATCAAAATAGACATGTAGTAGCGTATATTGAACACAATGAATACTGTTAACGTATCCAACAATTCTTTATTTGAGTGACATTTTAGTATGAAATAAAAACATATCGTCTAATAATACACTAGGTTTTGAGCATTTTATTTGTTTTTTTTTGTTTTTCATTTTCATAAGTGTTAAGATACTCCACTACTTTCCACCGAATTGTGAGAGGCGGAAAGCAACGCTTTGCCTCGACACCAGAGCGAAGAAATAAAAATATTAAATATTTTATTTCCGGGAGTGGGAATCGAATCCACGACCTATCATTTATACGTTAAAAATGTAAATTATAAAACTATATTTAATCAAAATTAAATATAATCGTCTTCATATAATATAAATCCCGCACGCAGCAGGATAGGCAGAGGGAGCTTAGTGTTAAGACACTCCACTCTCTATTTTGAGCCGAATTTTGGAGGTATTGCGTGTTGACTGGCAGAGCACATTGTTGCCTCGACACCAGAATGAATTGAAATACAACCTGAAAAATCATATTAAATACAGTATTTAAATGAAAATATTTACTGATTACTTGCCTTAAAGTATTTTATATTTCAAATATATGAAATTTCATCCAATTTAAGAAGCACTCATAATTTCAGTTATTGGCGCCAAGATAGAACCAGTGAAGTGAACTCGATCAGTATTTGTTTGTTGGCAGAACTTTTAATGATAAACACAACTTTGGACGAAATGAACAGCCATTATAACTGAGAAGTGGTGCACTGAATGAAAAGACGAAGTGTTCGCGTTCCATCGATGGCCTTTGAAACTTATAATTAAATTTTATTATATAATTTTTGTAAGATTATATTAGTTGAGGCTGTCGTGGCGTAGAGGCACACGTGTGTGACTGTAGATGCGACAGTTTGTGGCTTCGATCCCCACTCACTCCATACATATTTTTATTAACATAATATATACGACTGGCCCCTTGTATATATTATAAAAAAATCAGCTTCACGCTGTATCCCGCACACATTAGGGTAGGCAGAACTAACCTAGTGTCAAAACACTCCATTCTCCACTTTCTGTCGAATTCTCGAGGTGTTCATTGCATGTTAAATGGCAGAACTCAACGCCGCGCTTTGCCTCGACACCAGAGCGAAGAAATGGAAATATAAATTTAAGTAAATATTTCATCTCCTCGAGTAGGGATCGAACCCACAACCAGTCGGTTTTATAGTCACACTTTGTGCCCCTGCGCCACGACTGGCCTCATTTGGCCTGTATATATTATGTTGATTAAAAGTTGCTACAAACATCCACAACACGATCAGCGTAAAATAAGCTACTTTCTGTACACATGTAATATTTATTTTTATCGATATAACAGGGAGTTGGCGACTTTAACGCAATTAATATCCTGCACTCGTTTCTCCATCTTATGCCTTAATCTCCAGTGTGGGAAACTTTCAACTATAACTTTTTTAATATATCACCAGCTTACTATCGAGAATAATAAGGCTGAGAGTTTCAAAAGTCATAAGTTGTTGTTAACAAAAAAGGGTGTTCTTACTACATATTTCTTGATTAAACACCAATAACATTATTTCTTTGAATGTCAAAATAGATAAAATTATAGAGTTAAAATTTGTTAATTAATACCAACATTATATTTAAAGACTATAAACATAAATCTACATTTGTGAAAGTGTGTCCGGCCAAGTTACGACGTTCAGTTCCCCCAATCAATCCGCATTGCGAAAGGAGTGCCTTCACCCTGGGTTCCCAGGTTCCATCTACCTATTTTATAGCGTGAAGTTAAAAATATACTTGTTAGTTTTATCTTAATCTTCTCATTATTATTAAAGTATTATTAGTGCAATATATATTTTCGATCATTATCCATGTTTAGGTGCTCGATATTAATTAGTACTGACTGGTTGCCAAGAGAAGTCAAATCCAAACACGACTCGTCTTCTTTTCTTAGTCCAGAAGTCCAGAAGTTTTGATAAGCGTACAAAAATATCTTTTTTAATACATGACATAAAAAAAATGTTTAAATTCTAATAATATTTGGACATGTATTGTGAGCATAAACCTCCTTTTTTATTTCTGTTTTAATTCAACTTCACGCTGTATCGGGATAGGCAAAGTTAGCCTTGTGATAAGAATTCCTCTCCCCACTTCCTGTTGAATTCTAAAGGCATTGCATATTGAGTAGCGGAAGCGGAGCAATGGAATGAAAATATTTAAAAAATTGTAGGAATTGAACCCACAACCTGCCGCGTTTCACGGTCACTCGGTCGTGCCTTTTCGCTATAACTGGCCTTCTTTAATTCTTGAACCATTTAAAGAAAACCGCTGCGCAGATTGAAAGATTAAGGCGTATACCGGTGGGATGTGACTTGATTTTATATTATGTAAATTGTAGAGATACAACGCACCGCTTGTCCCTTTATTATAAATATTTTTTATAAATAGATAATAAAATATATTATTTTATTATTATAATAGCTTTTCGTGTATGGTGTAATTTGCACATAGTAGGGTAGGCTGAAAAAATCTGGGAATCTTGTGTTAACGCATTGCGTGTTAAGTGGCCGAACTCAACGCCGCGTTACATTAAATTTGCCTCGATTGGGAATCGAACTCACAACCTGTCGCGGTTACAATTTAACACTTGTGTCCCTGTGCCACTAAAGGCCTTAATAAAAAAACCAGACAAGCGCGCCTCGGGCTTGCCCACCGTACAAAAATTGGAGAGAGCCCTTTCATCAGATACTTCACTTGAACTAGTGGCTTTAATGTACCAAAATTTGCTTCCCTTTTATATATTTTTTGGATTTAATCACAAATTTTGAGAGTTTTTCCTGAACTAGAAGGTGGCGTTGCGGCACTCTGTGCATGGAATTTCGTACGGTAACGAATCACCAAAGTAGTACTATATGTAACCTCAAATTATAGTAGAATAGTGTTTTGTGCCAAATAAAGTGCTTTTGCGGGGAATTTTATTGCACTGCTTTATTCAGAAAAAACTGCATCAGAAGCACACAGAATTGTCGTTGAGACAATGCTTTGTCGCATACAACGTGCAGAGACTGGTTTAGGCGCTTCAAAAGTAATGATTTTGACCTTGAAGACAAAGAGTGTTCTGGAGCACCGACAAAATTTGAAGACAGAATTGGAGGCATTGCTTAAAGAAGATCCATGTCAGACGTTAGTAGAGCTCGGGAAAACGTTACAAGTAGATGCGTCAACAGTTTCAAAACGTTTAAAAGCGGTAGGAATGATCCAAAAGCAAAAGGGCATTAGGTGCCGTATGAGTTGAAGCCGAGAGACGTAGAACGACGTTTTCTCATGTGTAAAGTGTTGCTTCAACGGCAAAAGAGAAAAGGTTTTCTGCACCGTATCGTCACTGGGGATGAAAAGTGGATTCACTACGACAATCCAAAGCGAAAAAAATCGTGGGGCATGCCGGGTCACGCATCAACATCGTCGCCAAAACCAAATATCCATGGTTCTAAGCTTCTTCTCTGCATTTGGTGGGATCAGCAGGGCGTAATTTATTATGAGCTGCTTAAACCTAATGAAACTATCACGGGAGCTCGCTATCGACTTCAGTTGATGCGTTTGAGTCGCGCTCTGAAAGAAAAGCGGCCACTATACGAGCAGAGACACGACAAAGTGATTTTATTACATGATAATGCTCGGCCACATGTGGCAAAACCAGTCAAAACTTACCTGGAAACACTTCAATGGGAAGTTCTACCCCACCCGCCGTATTCACCGGACATAGCCCCCTCCGATTACCACTTGTTTCGGTCGATGGCGCACGGTTTAAGCGAGCAGCGCTTCCATTCTTTTGAAGAAGCCGAAAAATGGCTTGATTCCTGGATTGCCTCGAAAGATGAGTCGTTTTTCCGACGGGGGATTCAATTGCTACCAGAGAGATGGGAGAAAGTGGTCTCTAATGGTGGACAATACTTTGAGTAATGTCATTGTAAGCATTATATTTTAAATTAATTTTATTTAAACAAAAAAAAAAACAGCGATAACTTATTCGAGGACCTAATAGAAATACGATTTCTTCAGAAAATCAAGGGACCGTAGATCTGAGTATATATATGGTTTGAATTTTAACTCGATATTTCATAGCGTTCCTAAGATAAGGGCTCTTGACGGACAGACAGACAGACGGATGGGCGGACGGACAACAAAGTAATTTTTATAAGGAATCCTTTATTCTTAAAAGGTAAGGAATCCTAAAAATAGTTTATTAAATAACTTGAGAACAAGCTATTTGAATATATAGTGTTAAAGGAAAACAAGTCCTCAAAAGGCAACCTCTTACCATATATCAACCTCAAATTTACGACTTAATATTATAGTAAAAGCTAATTGTATAACACATTAACCGTATATTTTATGGCTGTGCATAATTTCTACAGTATTTTATGAGATTTTGGCTCTGAAACTACATAATCAATCTATACGTTTGTTTTGTACTAGGGGGCGCGCGCAGTTTCACCCGCTTATTTGTACCCATAGGGGTGAATTCTGAAAAAACACGAAACACGTGTTCAATAAAATATTTTTAACAGTCCGACTTTAAATTTTTATAAAAATCGGTGGCGATTTAAAGATTTTTCCATATAAACCTTCAACCCTTAGGGGGAGAATTCTAAAAAACCATGAAACACGTGTTCAATGAAATATTTTTAAGAGTCTGAATTTAAAATTTTATAAAAATCCGTGTCGATTTAAAAATAATCCATACAAACTTTCAACCCCTATTTCATTCCTTTAGGGTTAAAATTTTTCAAAATTCCTTCTTAGTGGATGTCTAGATTATAAAAATAAACATCTGTCCAAATTTCACGTTTCTACGCACAGCGGTTACAGCTGTGCGTCCGTTTTACCTCAGTCAGTCAGGTACATGTCCTTTTATATATATATTATAGATAACGCGGAGTCATCGGGTCTTTTACGATATACATACATATGTGGGGTTGCCAAATGGGGTCATGAAACAAAGATTTCTTTCATATCACTGTATACATCGTCTTTTTTCTGTCATTTAGTGCTAAAGAACTCGAATGAATATAAATCTTGTACTATATTGTGATGTGTTCGTTTATTGTGGGTTCGTTCACTGTAAGTTCCCAAAAGTCATTGTAGATATAACCAGCGACTCATTCGCCGCTTCGCCCGCTTGTACTACATAACTATTTATTTTCTTAATAAAATAAATAAATTTATAAATAAAGTTTATAAAATAAGTATAGTTTCAATCGATTCAATAATACATTTATTATGTAGCAATATTGTCGCATGCAATTCTTTATATTGACATTTTTTGTTTATTTATGAACCTATTAAAATAAAACAAACACTATATGTTAAGCAAGCGTTTAAGCTGTTTCTAAGAATAGCGTGAACAAACGCACAGATAAACAGACAAAGATTTTAAACATGACAATTTTGGATTCTATTACATTAATAAGTACCTCTCAATAATGAATTTTCTCATATATCTTCCAAATACGTCTTTATATGGAAGATATAATAAAAATATAACTCATCGCTGTCTAGCGATGAGTTATATTTTTATTATATGTGTAGATGTAGATATGTATATGTATATATATAAAAATATTGTTCAATGTTTTTGTTTGCAGGGGAATCTAGATAGTATTATATATACTAAAAATGTTTAAAAATATTAACAATTATTGTGACCATTTTTGTGATTATTTTTAATTATCACTAGACGAATATTATTATTATAAGCTTAAATTTTAACATCTACACAAACTAGACATATAAAGATTACGCTTATTAGTAAAACTATACATTTTCTGATTAATAGGTTATTTCTTTAAACATTTATTTCCTATCCAGTGTCTAGACACTCCGTTATCCACTTTCCAATTTACTTAGTATTATAAGTGTGGAAATTGGATGCTTGTTTGTATTATACCTTGAGGCCATTGCATCACAGTGGCCTCAAGGTATAATACAAACGTGCTCTCGAGTGGAATTGATCCCACACTTATTTTGTCCAATCAGGTACAGCATCAGCTAAGATTAAAATAAAACGACGTAAGATGATAAGGCACTCAGTCTTATGACAAACAAGATATATTTGAATTCTAATTTAAATATTAGCTATGGAAGCAAAAGTTTTACCCTTTGACACTTTGAAGTTTAGTCTTAAAATTATAATTTATGTATAGCGTACATCAATGTTATAAGGAAATTTTAAATAAACTTAAATAATAATAATTTAAACATAATAATAATTGTGTGCATTGAGTTAAAAATCTTTGTTTTTAGCTTCACGCTGTATCCCACATATAGCGGGGTAGGTAAAGGGAACCTGGGAACCTAGTGTTAAGATACTCCTTTCTAAATAAAACCCTGCCATTTTCCGCTTTCCGCCAAATTCTAGAGATATTGCGTGTTCGTCGCCATGCTTTTAGCCTCGACACCAGAGCAAAGAAATGAAAATATTATATAAAATTAAAAAATATTATATTTCCTTGATTGAGAATCGAGCCCACAACCAGTTACGTTTACAGTCACACGCTTCTGCCACTTTGCCACAACTAGCCTTAATCATATAGAAAACTGATAAAACTGCGAAAACTAAAAGTATATAATTCCTAGTGGTGTATCTACAAGTATCTTACTATCAAGAGCATGCAGTAATCTTTGGTCACCAAACTTTTGTTTAAATTAAACATCTCTGCTGCACTAAACATCTAGATACTTCGAGCGACAATAGTCGGAGAATGCCGTTCATTAGTACAAATTGACAGTTCTAAATTCACAAAAGGGTAAAAGGGTTTGTCATTGCACACAAAGAATAATCAGTTTTACAAAAGTTTTAATTATGTTAAAATTAGTATATATCAGCAACAGTATATGTAGTATAATGCAGTATATAGATAGTTTTGCCGCATAGCGGGGTAGGACGAGTTCGACGGAACTCAAAGTCGCGCCATGTCTACCAGAGCGAGGAAACTGAAAATACATATAATCTTTCCCTGAGTGGGGATCGAATCCACGACGATCGTGCCTACAGACAGCCGCCGTGAGCCGTCCTAATGCCACTGTACGACATAACATTTAAATTTAATCGTTACACACACTAAAATCATTATTAACAATTACATTAGTCAATCAAAAGGGAACTGAGAAGCCTAATTAAATATCAATAATTTTGGTAAATACGAGTCGGACATCCCCCAGAGAACTCAGTCCGCTCTATAAGTTGACAATATTGCGCAATCTTTATTATGAAGTCCCTGCGGCTTTCCGCGTGTAGGTGTTCCATTTACTACGTTGCTAGGAAATGGTGATAACATATTTAATAGATACGTATCTTTAAGATGCCTTCTGGCGTAGACGGAGTGAGTCAAGTAATATATATTTTTTTTATATATACTTTTTGTACTTTTTTGTGGCATATCTTGAAATTGAAATATAAAATATGTTGTAAATTTTGGGCATTTCGTATTGAGGCCATCGTGGAGTAATGAAACAGCGTTTGACTGCAAACTTCACTACTCCGTTATAGTAAGTAAAGTGTGGTTCTTTTTATTAAGCTCATCTACTCAATATGCTGTATCTCGATTTTAGACGAAGAACGGAGAACAGAAAGTTATGATACTAGATTATCTCTTCTTATCCTGCTATATTCTAGGCAATATTTTTTAAACCTCACGCTGTATCTCTGATAAAGACCTACCTACCCTAGGTAGAGGAAACCTAATATTAAGACACTCCGTTATCCACTTTCCGCCCAATTTTTAGAGACATCATGTGCTGAATCGCGAAACTCAATGCCGTAAGAATATGAAAATAAGTCATTTCCCCGGTGAGAATCGATCCTACAATCGTCGTATTACAGATAATATATACTTATAAATGCTACGCCGCTGCGCCACAATGACATCAAAAGCTAGAAGAAACTCGAAATATTCTACGTATAGATTAAGCAGATCTCATTTTTATTCTAATTTCCATTTCTAAACTTGCATTGTTAATAACATCGTCTTTCAATTCCATACTGTTCCAGAATGTCAAATTTCTTCAAGTTCATTTTGCAACGTAATTGTCTAAATTAACTAATGAATTCGCGTCTTTAATAAACAAACTTTTTCTCATCACATCGCGAAGATAATTTCACGTTTTATAAATTATTATAAGCTTCTGGGAAAGGTGAAATATTAAACAGAAACGATCGTAAACAAATCTCCAACTCCAAAGTAACTTAATTTGTATAACAGTGGGGCAGATGATGGCAAAAGGTGGCTTACAGAGAAAGAGGACTTTACTGAAGGTATGACTCGATTATATTGACATTTCAGTAAGTTCTCACTACCATTTGTAATGTGCGAAGGTAAAAAATTAGGTATTTTGGAAGTAGGTTTTGCTTATTTTGCTTTATGCGGGAAAAAACTTAAAGCCATTTTTTTATAATATAATAGCTACTTTTGTGACAAGTAGACCCTCCTTTATATAGGATGTATTCTCGTATAGTACGGACACGGGATAATAGGTTTCCTATTGAAATCATTCTAATAGAATAGAATGGTCGCTGCCATGTTCTACACTCTCCCATACAAAGGGACGGGTCGTGTGCATTATGTAACAGTCAGTCATAGAAATCTATACTTAGGTATAATAAAACCGTAATGGACTGATCCGTTACGATTTTCCGTGACATCTGTACATGGAAGTTATATAAGAAAAAATGTACCATAAAATTAAGTTTAATTGAAAAAAATATTTGTGCCTCTGTTCACGCTAATCTGATTAACTGCAGTTATCATTTTTGGATTCTGAGAAGCTTCCGTTTAGTGTTTGTTTTATTACAATTTGTTCATAAATAAAATAAAATTAAAGAAAAAAAAACCTTTTTTAAGAACAAGCTTTTATTATTATACTAGCGACCCGCTCGCGGCTTCGCCCGCTTATACCACAG
>JAAIXJ010000182.1:0-66741 GCA_013403705.1 Heliconius hermathena
CCCTGCTCTGTGCGGGATACAGCGTGAAGCTGATTTATTTATTTTTTTATTAATATATTACACATACCAACTCTTTTCTGGTCTGGCTTGGTCTGGTATTTTTTTGTATTGTCTTCTGTTATATGCTAAAATGAGAATTAATAATAATTACATAAATATTTCTTTACTCAAAACGAAATACTTTAAAAAATTAAATCAAATAAATGATTGTTTAACATGTCTTATTTACTTATGAATAACATAAAATAAGATAGGTGGCAGGGAAGAATTTGTGTGTTGCTGTTTATTTCATAGTATCATTAATATATTACACATACCATCTCTTTTTCTGGTATGGCCTGCTCTGTTTTTTTTTCGTATTTTCGTCTGTTATATACTAAAACAAGAATTAATAATAATTACATAAATATTTCTTTATTCAAAATGAAATACTAATTGACCAAATATTTGTATTTTTATATGTACCTGGTTATCTGAGTCAAATTCATTCGAATCTACTGTGAACTCATGAGGAAGCCACACAGTAAGATTGTCACAAGTTCCTGGTGCTATAGTAGGTGGTGCGCCACCACCTGTTTTTAATGCTTGTTTTTTTTCTATAAATTTCTGCTTCTTAGCATCCATTTTTATTATACCCCATATTGGGCCTTAATTTGTGGTAGACTTCTAGGGGTGTTTGGCATATTGTTAAAACTGAAACATTAAGTGATATATTAAAATAACTGCATACACGTTAAAAACGTTCAAAATACTTCATTTTATTATTCAAATACATTATAGAATTAAGTACTTATTGAGTAAATCATGCCAACCAGCCACCTTTTTCGCATTCACGTTCGCGTCGGTATTTTTGTTTTCTATATTTAGTACTCTCTCCCTCACCAATTCTTTTAAGATCATCTATGGAATAGAAGTATAAGCATTAAAGCATAACATGCGTATGAATGTCTCCAAATCAAAACTTACGTGATCCAATTAGATGTATCAGTAAAACCCACCTTATCCTCCTCCAACCAAATCTCACTTCTCTGCCTTTTCTTGTCCCCTACATTTTTTAATTCTGAAACCATTTTATTATAATCGTAAGAGTAATTTTTGAAATAAACGTATTACTTACTAGTAAGCAAATGTCAAACGCTTGTGTCGATCATAGGCTTGTGTCGGTCATGACTGACCGAAATAAATGATTGCAATCACGAAAACGCGTGATTGATTCTGTCACTAATAACGAAATGACCCGTTCAAATGATCGGTGATCATATACAACCAATCATTATCAAATGATCGACGGCGGCTATCTTATACGACAACCAATCATGAACTGTGTAATTCGGTCATCGGTTCGGCTCGGTCACCAGTATTGACATTTGACTAACGTTCCTGCTAAACCGTTCGGCGCGGCGCTGCGTACCTATAACTTATAATATCCGATATTATTTTTTTATATCGATAATAAAGTTTTCAAAAATGGATATGACAAACGAATACTAAAATATAACAACAACTATGAGTAACTATTATGATATATTTATATTACAAAATTTGGAACGTTTATAAATCATTAGTATTTATTTATATTTAATGTATTCCGCCAATCAACACGCAGTGCCTCTAGAATTCAGCGGAAAGTGGAAAACAGAATGTCTTAGAGCATTATGTACCCTCTTCCTACTCTGCTGTGCGCGGGATACATCGTAAAACCGATTTTGTTTTATTTATATTTTTATTTAAATGTTATTTGATATAGGATATTTAGATTTAGATATTGATATGAAATAAGAGTCATAATAAATAAAAAATAAATAATGAAAATAAAAATTCTTTATTGGAACTAGTAAAGGCAAACATCAAAGTTTAGTACGATAATGGCTGCTTCAGTTCGAAATTATGTTGCAGCCATTAAAGCCCACCGCCACAAAATCGAGATGATAATCATGTTTTCAGTTTGGCGACAATGTAGGCAAGAGTCATTCGAGTGCGACAGAGGCAGTATGAAAACAGGAATAAAATATATCTTAAATAAAATAGAATTAGAGTCTATTTTTGCTGCACGTTTCAAAGTTAATATTTCTTACTTCTTAGCAGTTTGAATTAACTTGAAAGATATCCCAATTTATAATTACAATATTATTATTTTATTAAGGACAGCTTATATCTCAATTTATAATTGCAATATTATTATTTTATTACAAATTATTTGTTTATTATTCACAGTAATTTGCAACAGTCATTTAGATAGTCTGTTAGCTTCAAACGATTCTAAGCAGATGGCGATGTCTGTTGGCTGTATGGAAATAGGTAAGGATTCAATAGATGACGCTATATTAAAAGCACAAAAGTTTCATATGACTACATAGTATAAAATAACGAATATTAAATGATACATAAAAAAAATATTAGTGCTTTTATAAATCAGTAAATCAAGACCAAAAGCCCTGATCACTATTACCAAATACTGTGATCCATTAAATATAAAGTAAAAAATAATGTAATTAATATAAAAATAATAATGTAATTAATATATTATATATGATGAGAAAAATAGATATAATAATAAAGTAAAAAAGTGTACGGATCAAGTGTCTCTGTAAGTGTAGTGCTGATAAAAAAAACGTCAGTCTAAGCAAAGTGCGAGTCGCTTCCTGAATACATCACAATCTAATCGTTCGAATGAACGAATCATATGAACCGGTTCATTGTCACAACTGATCGAGATCGATATCAATCACGGAGATTGAACGATCGACACAAGCCTAGTCGATCATGATCACAGAACACATATACCCAAAGGGAAGAATGTTCACTTCATACAAACAAACGGGGGAGAAAACGAAACTGCTGCCATCTATCGTGTGCCCATCAAAACAATATTTAAAATTTACCGCCTCAGATATGGGCGGGAAATTCAAAATTTGGCTAATATTTGGATAATAAATTGATTTTTATTCAGAGCCAGAATGATTCACTCTTTCAAAATCAATTGGAAATATCATTATTTAATTTAAATAAAAATAGTTCCAAATGATTTTGAAGGAGTGAATCATTTCTGGTATAATAATAATACAAAATAAATGCAGAAATAAAACGAATAAACACTTTATACTTTTTTTATTGCTTATAGAAATTTGTTATAATTATATCTATACAAATAGTATTCTTGCAAATCAAATAAAATAGTGATAGACTATATTATTGCAACAAGACAAACTTGCCCTTTTATGTTAGAAACAATAATTAACATTAATATAACTTATATTAAATAATCACAATTTATATATTTATTAACTTATAACATTGTAGGCAGTTACATTCTTGAAATTTGAACTGGACTACAAATAAAGAATGAACAAAATCATTGCTGTTTACTATTCTATTTTAATGAAATAAATATTTTAATTAAGTATTGTGTTGTATTGTTGATTTTTTGATGATAATGATAGATATATTAGAGATAATGATAATAATTATGAAATAAATATTATGAACTTAATAGTGCTGGTCAAATTAAATGTAACATAATTATACTATTACTTATTTTTTTATTTTTCTATATTCTTTTTTAACAATTTCTGATATTTTGAAAATTTTGAGAACAAAGTTTGCATTTATTGCCAAGGCTCTTTAATAGAAATCCACAGACATATTTACAGGTTAGGTAATTAAAATAAACCTTGACCATGACTTAGAACTTATCAAGTTTCACTCCCATTGTCTGCTTGGCATTTGGACATATATGGTCTTGTTTTAATTTGGGTGCAAAAACAAAATTTCCATCACCAGTCTTTTTGGAAGAAATGTTCCATATAATTCCATTTGGCTCGACCTATAATGTAATAAATAGCATTTTAATTAAAAAAAAATATTACAAGTTTTATTTAATTATTAGTAAATGGAAACCAGCCAAACTTGAGGCCAGCCATATCGCAGGGGCACAAAGTGTGACTGTAAAATCTACTGGGTTGTGGGTTCGATCCCCACTTGAGGAAAAGAAATATTTATTTAAATTTATATTTCCATTTCTTCTCTCTGGTGTTGATGCAAAGTGCAGTGTCGAGTTCCATGCAATGCCTCCAGATTTCGGTAGAAAGTGGGGAAAGGAGTGTATTAACACTAAGTTCCCTCTGCCTACCCTGCAGTGTGCAGGATATAGCGTGAAGCTGATTTATTTAATTTAATTTTTATATAAACTTGTACTTTTAACTGGACTAGACATTAAACGATAAAATATTACCTTTTCTTGCAACATTGTTTGAAGTAATATTTGTATTGCATTTTATATTATATTTTAAAAAGAGGTAGATCAAATATTGCAATATATATTGACACCACCCATATCACAAATTGTAGCTGCAATATTTAAGCCCTTTCAAACATTTTTGTTGAATCTGGAAATAAAAATACAAATAAAAAATAAAACAACTATTACAAATCTTTACAAATAAAGCTTTAAGTTTAAGTTAATGTTTAACGATTACTTACCGGTGTAAATTGGTAGGAACAGGATTAGGGAACCTATAAAATTTAATTTTATTATTATCAGCTTGACGCTGTATCCCGCTAAATTTAATTTCAGAAACAAGTAATAAAATGCAATAGAAATTCGAATATTAACTAACAGTTTGCAGAAAGAAACAGTAGGTTAGCCATTTACAAATTATAATGTTACCCCATATCAAAAGATAATCCTACTACTGTGCTTTAAATACCGGTTACATAAATTGTTTCTGATTTCAATTGAAAACTTTATATAACTAAATTACATTACAAATTTTTGTTTTCATTTTTTAATTATGATTTAAGATTAACTTCTATTCTTTTCGGAGTTACATTTTATCATGGTACTTTGCATACATGAAACTAAAGAAACGTATTTTGAAATGAAACAATTCAAAAATCTCTTAATAGATGGCGTTGAAATATTTGCGCCATCTTTTAGAGAACTCTTGGAACGTTTGCTGTTCCATGTTTGTTTTTGAAAAAAACTGCGTCCGCCTTCAGTGAAATATACTTCGTATGAAATAGATGGCATCTCTTCACATTATATAAAATTTAAAACTGTACATCGATATACTTTTTTACTATAAGTTCTTTGATTTTCACGATTATTACAGTCTACCTACAGTATAGTCTACCCGTGACCACGGACTACTGCAAAGTGTTCGAAGCGTCGGATTCCCAAAATGTATAATCTAAAATATACGCGATTAATCCATTTAAAATAGTTTCATTTAAAATACTTTTTTATTTTTTTTATCCTAGACATACAGTTTGTGAGTCTTAAACTGAGCTTTGTATTTGTATGAGAGATCAATAAAAGTAAAAATTTATAATCACTAAAAATTTATATTTTTTTTATAATTTTTGGCTAAAGCCAATAATTCTTTTTTATTGAAGATAAAAAAGAAGTCAACTATAATAAAATATATTATATCATTTCTTCTACACCGGACGCTGCATCCTTTTCATTTTCACTCTCATCTAATGTGTCCTGACTGATTTTATGCTAAAATATAATCTATAAATAAATAATATTCAAGAACTTGATTATCTCTTTAAATTTAAGTTTCTCTATATATTTAAAAAAACATTCATTTTAATTAAATAAATAAAGACCATATAAAAAATGTTTTTTTAAAAATATTCCATTAACTTGTAAAAAACTCACCTAGTCAAATTGTAACTTATAATAATGTAATCTACAAATGTATTAAAATACATACAATGATATAAATAAGTAGAAAAATAATACGCTGTGGCATAATAGCACGGTAATCTCTAGACGTGGCAGTTGTGGGGTCGATTCCCACTAGGAAGAATTATTTTATATTTTGATTTTTTCGCTGTGCAAGGAAAGCGCAAGGTTGAGTTCCCCCAAACAACACGCAACGTCTCGACAATTCGGCGGAAAGTGTGGAACGGAATGTCTTAACACTATATTTCCTCTACCTATCCTGCTATTTACAAAATAAAACATGAAGATAACAAAAAAGATATAATATATGAATAAATAAATAGTTACTATAATATAAAGTTAGTTTAAATGTAGAGCTTAAATCTAAGCCTTTTAAAAGTTTTAGATTTCCAAACTATTTAAGTATTTAAATTGCTGTTGCTCTCATTTTTAATTGAAAAGTTCAATTATAGTTAATGTGTTCTAATCTCTTTTTCTTTTTGTGTCAACTAATGAAAACAAAATAACATAGCAACTAATAATTACCAAATACATAATAATATATTTGGTAATTATTAGTTTATTTAAATAATAATTTAACACATTTTTCTTTTGTAAATTGAAATAAGATTAACTCAGCAGTCAATCTACCACTACTGGATCCTCTATAGAGGATCCATGCATTTAAAAATGAATGGCTGTTTTTTTTATGCCAATTATCAATATTGTGTCCTACTGTTATATTGTTTATAAATATTATGTCTTAAGTTAAATATAATCAACGATTTGGAATCTTGTCCAACGAAATAGATTTTTATACAAAAAAAGCAAAAAAAGTTTTTTAATAGAGTTTAAAAATATTAATAAGATTTAATCAACATATTCACAAAAAAAGATATTCTTCGGAACAACTAAATACTCATTTTACCAATAAAAATATTTTAAACGAAATCACTAAAGCATCTACATTTTTAGCTTCGTCAAAACACGAAATCCTACAAAATTATTATTCAATTTGTACTTACCTGCACGAAAATCAGTGGTTTTTGTGAAAATCCTTTTGCCAGCTATAATTTACATAGTTTGACTATAGAATGAGTCTGTTGATAGATATTTACTTTGCACACATTCTGAAGCAAGTCACGTGCAGGGATTGGTTGATACGTGACCGAGGACAGGGAACGTAGAATGATGTAGGAAAATGCTGTTTTTCCCTCGTAATGCCGATTGGGACCTAGATATCCATGCCCTTGTGAATTCAAATAGATGCCGACTGAAAGGAACATTTTAGGGTGAATTTTATTTCTTATCAGACAGTACTTGTGGTGCATATAGTAAATAGTAAATAATAACTATAATCATGTTATGATAACCGAATAATATTATGGAAAAATATTGAGAGAGCATTCGTGGCGCAGGAGCACAAGCGTGGCTACAGGTTGTGGTTTCGATTCTCCCGTTATTATATGTTGGGTTAAGTTACGCTGCGCTTTGCGTCGAAAATTGCGGCGGAAGAAATGAAAAAAAAAGTGTTTTTGGAGTGGGAATGGAACCCACACCCTGTCGCGTATACAGTCGCACTCTTGTGCCCTTGCGCCACGACTGTATTATTTATGTAAATATATTATATAATTTGGATATAATTAGAGGTACGGAATTTTCGCAAAAAAAAAGTCACCAATTTCGCATTTATATTTTTCAAAATTTTAAAATTTCGCATAAATTTCGCATTTATACTTTCGAAATTATAAAATTTGGGTAAATTAGGTATTTATTAAACAAAAATACTTGTTTAGTAATTTTATTACTAAATATGAAAGTAAAATTTAACAAAATACAAAATTTCAAAGTACAAGTCTTAACATTAAACAATTTTAATTAATTAAAATATAACATTGTAGAAATTTCAAGATTCGACTCCTTAAACGTCGTTCTTCGGTCTGTTACGACGACATTGTATATGCTGAAGAAGCGTTCAGCGTCCACGCTGTTGGTTGGACTCCAAATACTCTGTAATGCTGCTTCAGCAAAGGACGGAAAGTTGCATTTGACAGCCAACAATATGTCCTTTACATTGAGGTTTTCATTTATATTAATAGACCGAAGAATTAACCTATGAAAGTGCGCATACCCATCAATTAGCTCATTTTGAGAAAGTCCTTGGAAAAAAGGAATTTTCAAAAAAACTTTCTAGCAATACGTTTATATTTAATTTGGTTGAACTTACAGCCACAGATGGGCAAAACAATTGGCCAATGTGAAAGAAAGCCTCGTTCGTCTTATATTAGTCATAGAAGGTTTATAGAACTGTTATGAATACGCATGTTATCGAACGTTTCATAAACTTATAGAGACATTTTAACTAATGAACGTTTTAAACGTTCTATAAGGGTTTTTTATGAATAAGGCCGTAACAACCCATCATACGTACATTACCATACATTTCGCATTTATTCGCATTTATGTGTAATTTTCGCATTTATTCGCATCTATTTCGTAACTACGAAAATTCTGTACCTCTAGATATAATATAAGAATAAGATTAAGCGAGCGAAACACCGAGTAGATCGCTATTAATCCTATATGCTAGATAAAGCATTTAACTGAAAAAAAAATTAATAACTTTGCAAAGAAGTCCATAGGAAGTATATTTACATACAGTTGGTGATTATTAAAAAAAAAATTAGGCCAGTCGTGGCGCAGCGGCACGGAGTGTGACTGTAAAATCGACTGGTTGTGGGTTCGATCCCCACTCGAGGAGATGAAATATTTACTTAAATTTATATTTCCATTTCTTCGCTCTGGTGTCGAGGCTAAGCGCGGCGTTGAGTTCTGCCACTCAACACGCAACGTCTCCAGGATTTGGCAGAAAGTGGGGAACGGAGTATCTTAACACTAAGTTTACTCTGCCTACCCTGCTGTGTGCGGGATACAGCGTGAAGCTGATTTTTTTTTCTTGAAAATAATAAATAAGATCATAAAATTGTTCTTATTTTGGACAAAAAAATCTTTGACTTTCCCCTTTTCTGTCTACCCGGAAAAAATAGATAAATAAATCTTTTATTTATAGCTCTTGTTCTTATAGAATTGACATGAATACGAATTGAAAGATCTTCGTGGCACAATTCGAGCGTGATGTTTATTTGAATGTTGCAGTTGTAAGTTCACATTGCATTTATAAAGAGAAAGAAATATAAATAATATGTTGAAATGTAGTTAGTATGATTATTAAAATTTACTCTCTACATACAAAATTCTTTTCATACATGAGTGACTGATAGGTTAGAGGAGGAAGAGCGGTTCTAAGATAGCATTTTTAGAAGTTCCTACGAAAGCGGGAAGAAGCTCCTCGTTGTGCATTCTCTACCGCATTTATCATGGGGAGTGTTCTGAAGAACTGTTGAACTGTTGTTGTTGTTGTTACCTGTGGCCAAATTTTCTAACTGCATAGTAAGTCACAAGCTTAAATATCATCCCCACCACCTGTGTAGGACTCCACTATTGTGCGGTTTCGTAGGAACTTTCTTCCACGCACCACGGAACAGTGGAATGGCCTTCCTGCGACAGTGTTTCCAGGTCGATAAGACATGGATACCTTCAAAAAGCGCGTCTATCTCCACCTTAAAGTCCGGGAACGCACCTGTAGCTCCTCCGGTGTTGGGTGGCGGTGATCACATACCATCATCAAAATGCAGGAGTTCCTAGCAAACAATAATAACTAGTCTTATTTTTTTAAATACCCAATCCAAATATAAATTTATTTTGAATTTTTCAGACGGGAATGGTAAATACAAATCAGAATAAAAGGCCCCGTTTTATCTCCTCTCTACTGGGTGGTATAAATGTGAAACATTTGTGTTATTTTGTTCCAAGTTTTTATTTGTTTCTGGTTGGTTAAATATTTGCAGTGCAACAAAGAACACAAAAAGCTCGCTTACGAAAACAATTTAAGGAGAACAATGTTCATATTTTAGTTCAATAGGAAATTGTAATGTAATTCGCTCCAATTTAAATCATAGTATTTTTGTTTAAAATTAAAAATTAAATCAAATTAAATCAGCTTCACGCTGTATCCCGCACATATCAGGGTAGGCAGAGGGAACCTAGTGGTAAGACTTCTGGAGGCATTGCGTGTTGAGTGGCAGAATTGAATTCTGCCACTCAACAGCCGCGCCGCCACGGCGCGCTTAACCTCGACACCAGAACGAAGAAATATAAATTTAAATAAATATTTCGTCTCCTCATGGGGATCGAACCCACAACCAGTAGGCTTTACAGTCACAATTTGTGCCGCTGCGCCACGACTGGCCGCAAAAAAAAGTAAAAAAAAGCATTTAAATATTTTATATTGTAAGACTCTATGTTAGAAAGGATTAATTATATTATTATATTTTTTTACTCAGTGTCCAAAATGTATATTGTTTTATTTTTATCTTTATTTAGCTTGCTTATTTTAGAGACTTTAAATTTTAATGTTTATTGATATATTATCATTTATTAATGGCCAGTCGTGGCGCAGGGGCACAAGGTGTGACTGTAAAACCGACTGGTTGTGGGTTCGATCCCCACTCGAGGAGATGAAATATTTATTTAAATTTATATTTCCATTTCTTCGCTCTGGTCTCGAGGACAAGCGCGGCGTTGAGTTCTGCCACTCAACACGCAATACCTCCAGAATTCGGCAGAAAGTGAGGAACGGAGTGTCTTAACACACTAGGTTCCCTTTGCCTACCCTGCAGTGTGCGGGATACAGCGTGAAGCTAATTTAATTTAATTTTTTTAATCATTTATTAATATGTATTTTGCTAGTATGTATATGCAGTTATTCAAGGTCAACAAATATTATATGAACACAAAAATGAAATATAAAAGTTCTTTTCATATCACTTTTTAAAATCTCTCTTTAAATCCCCTCATTAGCCTGAATTATGTCTGAAATGCTTAAAATTTATGAGCCATACAGAACACAAAGTGCTATCTTTTGTTGAAAGTACTGAAAATGAGCAGTGGAAAGTGAATTTATCACATCAAAATATTTGGACCTTGACTCCGGTGCGATGTCTAATTACTCCTGCAATTTTTTTTATTTTTTACTATTCCGTAACCTTGTTTATATTTACTTTTAGTATTTATATAATTATATGTTTTATATAAATTAAACTGAAATCTCAAATTAAATCAGCTGTATCATGCTGTATCCCGCGCACAGTAGGGTAGCCAGAAAGAACCTAGTATTGAGACACTCCGTTCCCCACTGTCCGCCGAGTTCTGGAGGCATTGCGTGTTGAGTGGCGGAACTCAACGCCGCACTTTGCCTCGACATAGAGCAGAAATTAAAATATAAATGTCTCTGCTTTATGATATATATAAATAATACATCATAAAGCAGATATGTATTGTAGCACCAGAATAAAATACTGATATAGTAACTATAGTGGGTAACTATACTCTACGGCATTCACGTAATTTAGCGAGAGGCCATCAAGACGCATTGAGGCGTTTTACTATAGACATGATTGAAAGTTCCATCTATAGTCAGGGGAATGATTAATATAGTTAAATTATTTTAAATTTTGAGGCCAGTCGTGGCACAGGGTGACAAGCGTGCGTCTGTCAACGTGATAGGGTGCGTTTCAATTCGCACTTGGGGGAATAAAATATTTAAAGTTTTCATTTCTTCGCTTTGGTATCAAAATAATGCGCGGGGTTGAGTTCTGTCACTCAACACGCAAATAAAAAGTGAAAAGTGGAATGTTAAATGGATATTATATGTAGTTCTGCCATTCAAAATAATATTTCTTTCGAATGGCAGCACTACGTGTAATATGTCTGAGCCTAAAATTACGATTTTTACAATTTACAGAGTGGCATTCTCCATTTTTCGGTTATTTTTCAAGATATTAGGAGTTGACTAGCGGAACTCAACGCCGCACTTTGTCTTCGAGAGAAAAAAAAATGAAAATAATTCAAATTGAATAAATAATTATCACTAATTGGGTTGCCGAGCAATTATTTTATTAAAAAAAATCATCCTTTCGTGCTATATTGTCTATTGAGGTATTGTCTATTCTAATTTTGCATATGTGAGGGTTACATAATATGCAAAGTCAGAAATTTTTTTAGTTGTTTCTTATACATGGCTTATCTCTATATATAATAAGACAGTAAAAATATTTTGTCTGTACATTTAGTAATTTTGACTGAAATGGATAGAGGGACACTTAAAAAGAATAATAGAAAGCAAAAAGATTTTTTTTGAATTTCTTGTCTGTCTGTCTGTCTGTCTGTCGACATATTTTTGTCCGCATTTTTCTCTGAAAGTACTGAACCGATTTACTTGAAAATTTCACCAATTGCTTTGTTTTAACTCAACTTAACTACTAAAGTTTAGTTCACCAAAATCGGTTCATTAAAAACAGTTATCGTCATTTGAAAGAAGTCGTAATTAATTCAACACAGAGGTAAAGAACGATCGTGAAAGAAATATCAAATAAATACAAAGATTTTTTGGTTGGTTCGTTCATATAATATATGTAACTAATTTAAAAACTGTACAGGAGTTAATATGCAATTATTACAGTTATTTTACAAAGAATATTATGAATCCTTCAAATCAATAATTTAACATTTAAGGCTGTTTCTGAATGAGTAAATTAAATTATTCACTGACATCAGCACATTTAACAGAGTATATTATATAGGTAAAAAGAACATAAAGTTACAAAAATATATACGTGTAATAAATAATTAGCTTTATGTTTATAAATATCAAATATCAACAATAGTCGTATTTTTTTTATTTAAAACAATCAAAAATTCTTTGACGATAATGTCGTTAAAAAAATCATATTAGAAGTCATTATAGTTGTCAATCAATTCTGCTTATTAAATCAATAATCATGTATTTTAAGCAGGCGAAGCCGTGGGCGAGCCGCTAGTACAAAATAAATGGATATAAAGATGAAATCGGTGACAGAATTATATATTTTTTATTAATTCATTAACTTCCAGAAAGTCCATTCAAATTAGCTGTCAAATACAGTTTATTTAAAAAGATTTTATGTCAAGTCACTCTTCGTCACAATCTTTGGTGTAAAGATTTTTCTCATTAAGGATTTGTCAATATCGTGAAAAAGATTTGAGCATATTTTTTATAAAGTATAAAGAGTTCACGGTCTTTTGGTTTTTAATTAAAAATTAACAAGTTTTTTACAGAAACATTTTTAAAACGCTTTAAATTTGGAATATTTTTAAAATTTTTAACATTCAATATTATATTTTCTTATTGAATGTCTAAAACACATTTAACAACTTAAACTAAAGTCACAATATCAATCTTCAATATTTCATTTATTATATTTAATTTTGAATTTAAGAAAATTTATAAATAATTGAGGCCAGTCGTGGCGCAAGGGCACAAAGTGTGCCTGTAAATCGACTGGTTGTGGGTTCAATCCCCCCTCGAGGAGATGAAATATTTATTTTCATTTATATTTTAATTTCTTCGCTCTGGTGTCGAGGGGCAAGCGCGGCGTCGTTCCGCCACTCGAACGCAATGCCTCCAGAAATTGGTGGAAAGAGGGGAACGGAGTTTCTTAACACTAGGTTCCCTCTGCCTACCCTGCCTTGTGCGGGTTATAGCGTGAAGCTGATTTAATTTGTTTTTTTAATTTTTTTACAAATAAACCTACTTAGTTAGTACTTGTTATATAAAACATTCAGATTTTTTTTAAAAGTGACCCCTAACGAAGATAGAGTAGAACAACAAAATGACAAAGACAAATAAACACTATACTAGTGTACCAGAATTGACCCCAAAAATCTAATGAAAGAGAGACACGATATTGTCAACTGAGCGACCCGCTGGGATGATTACAAGGTGCGGCTGCCCTGATCTTGTTACGCAGCGTGTGGCAAGTCATTGGAAGGCTTTTTATGTTTTATATAAACGTATACATAGGAAATAAAATAGCGGAAATGAGAAATAAAATCGCTTTTATTTGAGCAATTTTTGGCGAAAACGAGAATAAGCATTGATTAGTGATATTTTGTGAATATAAGAGTTTTATAATAAATACTATAATAATATTGTTGTTGTCCTGTGTGTCTGTATATCAAATTATTTGTACGAATAATACGTTTTGATCTAAAAATATAGTGATGACGAATATATGATTCTTAATTATTTCTATACATCTTCGGAATTACTATTCCGAATTTTTCGGAATTACTATTTCGGATAAATTTGAATTATTCTTGTTTTGTATAGTTTTAGGATCTATCTAGTCTATAATAAGTTTGAGCTTAAATTTCAGGAATAATAAAATGCTACCTGAACAACTTTTATTCAGCATGTTAAGCATTTTCCACATACATGTAAAAATTAAAGATTACAAAAAAAGAACCGTAATACTGTAAACTATAAATAATAATTAAATACTGTATTAGTAGAAAATGTTCATTAAGATATATCAAATAATATTTAGAATTAGGAACTGAAAATAATTAAGTTGTGTCAGGATTGAACCCATAAAAGGTTAGTGTCTGTTGCATTCCCACTGCGTTACAACGATCTTTTTTAATATAAAAATACTAGTGATTTAGTCCCTCGTCCTCAAAGTAACACCGAAGTGCACTACGATGCTACGACGTGATTTAATGTTAAATGTACAGTATAATTTCGCTACATCACGTCGTAGACAATACCTACGCCGTAGATAGCGGTCAAGCTACTAATCGAATCGTCCAAGTAATTAAAGTGAGCTAATACCCTATTTTAGAATCCGGTGACCGGAAATGATGGTTGCTGTCGTAGGGTGTCATTTTAGCTGCGAAATTAATCAAACTAAGTCACTTTGTTGAAGGTTTTGGGTAAATCTTTTTTATGGGAATAGTTGGGTTTAAATTACAGGTAAATTTTCTTTTTTTACATACATTATTTGTATTGATTAGAAGGAAGGAAAAGGAATTTAAGTAATGAAATGTGTAAAAATAGAGACTTTTTCAGCTTCACACTGTATCCCGCATATAGCACTTTCCGCCAAATTTTCAAGGCATTGCGTGTTGAGTGGCGGAACTCAACGCCGCGCTTTTGCCTCTGTACCAAAGCAAAAAAAAAATGAAAATATTAATAAATAATAATTCATTGCCTCGAGTGGAAATCGAACCCATAACAGTCTCGTATACACTCATATACACATAATTACATTTGCGTCACAACGGCCTCAAAATAGAAATAGAAATATAGATATGATGATATATTTCAGAATGCTTCCATAAAATGTGTTAATTCCGTATTAATCATACAAGTTTGTTCAAAGCTTCACAGATACTCTTTTAATTCTAAAACAATAATACGAGTGCAGAGTAAATAATATTGAATATGAAATTAAACGAATACTAAAAAGAATGAGAAAAACGGAAATAAAATTATTATTTTTTTATAATATTTGATAAGCATTGTACATTATACTTCCAATAATAAAAAAATATAAAAATTTTTCCCGTTGACTTAACTTATTTAAGGCCGTCGCAGCGCAGTGGCAAAAGTGTGCATCTATAAACGTGACGTTTGTGGGTTCCATTCCCACTCTAGGTAATTTTTTTTTTCAGCTTCACGCTGTATCCCGCACACAGCAGGGTAGGCAGAGGGAATCTAGTGTTAAGACACTCCGTTCCCCACTTTCTGCCGAATTCTGGAGGCATTGCGTGTTGAGTGGCAGAACTCAACGCCGCGCTTAGTTTCAACACCAGAGCGAAGAAATGGAAATATAAATTTAGTAAGTAATTTAGTAAGTAAGTAAATTTAGTAAGTAAGTAAATATTTCATCTCCTTGACCGGAGACCGGTCCGGTTTTACAGTCACACTCTGTGCCGCTGACAAAGTAGTACAAAAAAAAAAAAATCGTCATTATATTCGCGTCCTATTAAATTTTCGATAGTTATCTCATATCCTTTGTTTTTGTCTCACATCGTCACTTTAATGATACAGTTTTTTGTACTTCGTTATGTTGTTTTATCTTCTGTATTTTACCACCGTTTTGGTACCTAAAACACTCTAAATTAAAATGCAAAAACTTTATATTTTAAGACAATCCCTACAAGTGCTGGTCCTAAAAGCCAGTATTGGTTTTAATCTGTATATAAAATTCGTAATTACAGTACACAAAGAGCTTCCATAAAATATTTTCGGATAATTACTATTCGTTACACTTGACGGCATAGTGGAGGCGGTCTTCATTTGGTTAAAATATTTCCTGCAAAGGGTATATATTATAAAAGCATTTTAATCAATTTGTAGTAAAGCTTTGGCTTGTAAATTAATTTATAAAATGCCATAAATCAAGGCAGCAGCACAGCTTGACTGATTCGACGATTGTGGGTTCAATCCCCACTAGGGGAATGAAATGAAATATTTTCTTGCTCTGGAAAAAAGATAAAGCGCAGCATGGCGTGTACCGTTTGCCGTGTGTCAAAAGTACAAAAGTCGTAAGTCGTAAGACTAAAGTAAGTCACGTCGCCAGCAATAGCAACACGCATGGGCAGACTCGACCGGATTATTACCACCCCCGGCATTTAAAACCGGCGTGAAGTAGCGGCTTTATGTCACTGCGTTTCGCATCAGGTAATGTCGGGCTCCGGCGCCCAACCCACCTTAAAGGGCGGTAACGCACCTGCAGCTCCTCTGGTGTTGCACGGGGTCGTGGGCGGTGGTAATCACCTACCATCAGGTGACCCGCACGTTTTTTTGCCTTGACCTTTTCCATAAAAAAAAAGTACCGCCAGTGTCTTAAGAGCTATAATGAATAACATAACATACTAAGACTGTGATGGGCGTTCAAACATCTTAGTTTTTAAAAGTAATGAATTTATTGATGAATTATAAGAAACTATGAACAACTTACGTTTAACAGTCAATTTGGACCTTTTTTAATAAATATATTTAGTAATTTGTATACATTTATGTAAAAAAAACCAGAAAAAACTAAATTTGAAAATATGACTTGAACAGTTGACTATACAAGAGGAGACCATAATATTTTCGTTTTTATAAGAAAATGAAATCCATATACAAATCAACACTTTTTATTTTCGTCTAATAAAATATGGTGCACTTAATCTGGCTAACTTTAATAAATTATATATTGAAATATTAGGACCTTGAATAAGTTCTCGCAGTTTTTTGAAAGATGGCGTTGCGGCATCTGTGCATGGAATTTCGTACGGTAACGAATCACCAAAGTAGTACTATATGTAACCTGAAATTATAGTAGAATAGTGTTTACTACAGTGTCAACTACATATTTATGTTCCCTTGGTGAAAATGTGTAATTTTGTGCCAAATAAAGTATTTTGCGGGGAATTTTATTGCACTGCTTTATTCAGAAAAAATCTGCAGCAGAAGTACACAAAATTCTCGTTGAGACATATGGTGACAATGCTTTGTCGAATACAACGTGCAGAGACTGGTTTAGGCGCTTCAAAAGTAATGATTTTGACCTTGAAGACAAAGAGCGTTCTGGAGCACCGACAAAATTTGAAGACAGAATTGGAGGCATTGCTTGAAGAAGATCCATGTCAGACGTTAGTAGAGCTCGGGAAAACGTTACAAGTAGATGCGTCAACAGTTTCAAAACGTTTAAAAGCGTTAGGAATGATCCAAAAGCAAGGGCATTGGGTGCCGTATGAGTTGAAGCCGAGAGACGTAGAACGACGTTTTCTCATGTGTGAATTGTTGCTTCAACGGCAAAAGAGAAAAGGTTTTCTGCACCGTATCGTCACTGGGGATGAAAAGTGGATTCACTACGACAATCCAAAGCGAAAAAAATCGTGGGGCATGCCGGGTCACGCATCAACATCGTCGCCAAAACCAAATATCCATGGTTCTAAGCTTCTTCTCTGCATTTGGTGGGATCAGCAGGGCGTAATTTATTATGAGCTGCTTAAACCTAATGAAACTATCACGGGAGCTCGCTATCGACTTCAGTTGATGCGTTTGAGTCGCGCTCTGAAAGAAAAGCGGCCACTATACGAACAGAGACACGACAAAATGATTTTATTACATGATAATGCTCGGCCACATGTGGCAAAACCAGTCAAAACTTACTTGGAAACACTTCAATGGGAAATTCTACCCTACCCGCCGTATTCACCGGACATAGCACTCTCCGATTACCACTTGTTTCGGTCGATGGCGCACGGTTTAAGCGAGCAGCGTTTCCATTCTTTCCTATTAAAATATTCCTATTGAAAAAGCCGAAAAATGGCTTGATTCCTGGATTGCCTCAAAAGATGAGTCATTTTTCCGACGGGGGATTCAGTTGCTACCAGAGAGATGGGAGAAAGTGGTCTCTAATGATGGACAATACTTTGAGTAATGTCAAAAAAACACGCGAGAACTTATTCAAGGTCCTAATAATATATAGATTTTTCTCCTCACAAATGTGACAAAAAAATTGAATTCTTAGGGAATTTTTTAATTCCTCAGTCATTTTCATTTTTTTTTACTTCCACATACAAAGTGTCCTTATAGAAATGAGACAGAAGTTCTTCTTAATCCTCAACACTTTAGTCGGCTCGTCGACATATGCTAGTAGAACTTCCATTTTAAATTTTCGTAGTTATCTATATATGTATATACTTATATCATAATCCTAGAAATAATCTCCATTTTATAATCTCTATTTTCGCACTAAGTCTACATTTCGTGCGCAATTTATTAATAATCATAAAAAGGTAAACACTTACATACGTTGTCAATCAATATACCCATTATGACTATTACGGATGTCAATACACCAAGGAGGCAAGCGTGTAGTAAAAATTGCGAGTGAGAACGATTATTCCTCCCGTGCGTTCAAGGGATACAGACAATTCAGGAGGATACACAAAAGTTCAAAGCGCTGTGATATAAATTAAAGAGTGTAACGACGAAAAACCAAATGTAATGTTAGGTATTTGAGCTGTAACTAAGCCGTGCGTGGTGAACAGAGTGTCTTGACACTAGAATCCCCCTTACTACTCTACTATTCAAGATACATCGTAAAACTAAAAGAAATATCATTTGTTTCATTAGTGTCCTTAACCTTTTCACTAAGAAGCTTTGAATATGTTTGTTTCATTTTCGTCTTTTGAAAAAAAATAATAATTTTATATGGAGGACAAAGGCCAGTCGTGGCGCAGGGGATACATGTGTGATTATAAACACGGTAAGACGTTGAAAAGCGTAAATAAATAGGGTAGGTTGGATGGCACACAACAGAGCCACGAAAGTGTCTTAATGAGAATGGAGTGTCTTATCACTGGTTGGTTCCCAGGTTCCATCTGCCTACTCATTATATATACGTATTGCAAGATTAGTACAAATAAGCTCTAATTCATTTTAATTTGATGTAACAAAGGTACCCAGACAATACAGCGGACAATCTATGAAACACTAAACATACTATACATTCATGATACGTACCATTGTTTGGACAATAGTCTGTTTGAGTACAAATACAGGGTGTGTTTGGTTAGACCCTCCCTGCGGAATCAGTGGAAGTAGGTAGGTATGATTTAAAAGGCACTCAGCTGAACTATGTGGAAGTTTCTAATATAAAGATGGTATCAATAGATTAAATGGTGTTTGAAGAAAGATTCCTTATTTCATAATAGTGGTTTAAAAATAAATTAGCTTCACGCTGTATGGCAGGGTGACAGAGGAAACCTAATTTTAGTACACTCCCCATTTCCCACTTTCCGCAAAGTTTTTCTAGGCATTGCGTGCTAATTGGAGGAATTCAACACCGGACTTTTGCCTTAGTGCCAGAGCGAAGAAATGAAAATATTAATAAATAATAATTCATTCCCCCGCGTGGGAAACAAATCCACAACCGTTGCGTTACAGTCACACCCTTGTGCCCTGCGCCATGATGGCCTCAAACAATAGTGTTTTCATTTATAAATAATACATGCTGATAATGTGTTGACTTTTATGCTCGATTGAATGTAAGTAAGATCAGTATTCGCTTGTGCACTTTATTTTTGAATAAGATATGGGATGGTACACAAGTTGTGAATACGTACGTAATTCATAATATACCGTGAATAAAAATATGTCAACATATTTTTTAGCATTACACTGCATGCCGTTAGCAGTGTCAGCAGAGAAGACCTAGTATAAAGACACTCCATTTTCCACTTTCCTCTCAATTTTCGAGACATTTGGTGTTGAGTGGTGCGAATCGCTGTGCTTTATACTCTTACCAGAACAATTAAATGAAAATAATACATTTCTCCAGTTGAGATTGAACCCACAATGGATTTATCGCGTTAACCGTCAGACGCCGTGCGGCTGCCCAAGGATAACATTTAAATTTTCTGAGCAAATTATTCTACCTTTTCAGTTTATGCTTATAATTTGGGTTATACTATAATCTAACGACGTACATATTCGTCATTTTGCTTTGAATGAAATGAACTACGCTTAATTATTAAGACAATTTGACTTAAAATAATTTGACTCGTAATAATAACTGTACAGATAAATTACTGAAAGATAGTGCTATAAATTTAAGTCTAATTTTATTAAAAAACACTGCTATTAAACAGAAGTATAACCTTAAAAATTAAATGTTGGAATCAAGCAAATCGTGGTTGTGTTACTTTAATGTGAAATTGCATGGAACCAGTTATTTCGTACATCGCACAAGCGTGTGACAATGAGCGCAACAAGTTATTCGATTACTACTCGAGAATTTTTTTTATTTTTTATTTCCTTGCTTCGGTAACGACACAAAATGCGGCGTTGAGTTCCGGTACCAAACATGCAATGCCTCCAGAATTCGGGGGAAAGTTGGAAACAAAATTGTCTTAATGGGAACGGAGTGTCTTAACACTAGATTCACAGGTTCCTTCTGCCTACCCTGCTAAATACGGGATACAGGGTGAAGCTAAAAAAAAGACTTACAGTTGCATTAACAAGTAAATTTAATGAAATTTCTTGTTTATATAGAAAGTTAGAGCATTCGATGTTTATTAAGTTAAGATTATGACATTTCAAGTTGCTCTCGTGTATAGAACTACGAACCAACTTTAGCCAAACAATGTAAATAGTCTTCATAACTTCTATATTTAATTGTCATCAAAATACCTGCATTGAGTTCTATTATTTGCTATATTGTATTGTTTTGGTAAATGTCCATAATAGCTTTGTATTTCTATTTCATATAGTAGGTTCGATGCTTTATTATAATATCTCTTTGAATGGAAATTTACAAATATTTGTAAGGCTATATTTATATAATGAAAAAAAAATATGTCTATGTATCTATTTGTAAATACATAACCTACACCTCTATATATTATTATTACCCTGTAAAGTAAATTTATAGTTTACAGTTTCTTACTTTATCATCAAATTACATCTACTTTTCAGTGATTCTTACCCTTATAAATTAATGGCCGATTTTAGTACTAAACGAGTGTTATGTGCTCAGAAGATCTCAGAGGGAAATAGTAAAATTTGTAATATGTGACAAGCCTTTTTAACCGACATCTGTAAAAGGAGGTTATTAATTCAAGTGTATTTTTTTTAAGTTTATCTGCCTCAGAACTTTTGACTAGGTGAACTGATTTTGATATTTTTTATTTAATATTTATTGCTTTCCGTGCGGCCTCATTTCAATTTGGTCCATTTCTGACAATGGTACACAGAATGAAAATCACATAAGTTTAAAATTTTTTCGCATTAATTATGTGCGTGATAAATGGACGAATAATTCAATATTCTGCCAACCGATTTCGATTATTCTTTTTTAGGGTTCCGTACCTTTTAAAGAAAAAAGGAACCCTTATAAGATCACTTTGTTGTCCGTCTTTCTGTCTGTCCGTTTGACTTGAAATTCAAACCTATACTTAGATCTACGGCCCCACGATTTCTTAAAAAAAATACATATATTTCTTATTTTTAAACATTTTTGAAGTGTTTCTCCACACTTAGGAAAGAAAAATATTTATTTAGAAAACGTATAAAAATTTGAACGTAGCGGGACTCGAACCCGCGCCTCCTGGAAACCGACCAGGCGCTTTGACCACTAAGACATACGTTCTCATCAAGCTACGTCGAAATTTTTATACGCTTGTTACAACTTATTTATGTTGTTAGTATCTCTGTAGGGAGATTTTTACAAATTTCCGCTACCCAAAGATAATTACTAAGAATTATCGTTTGGCAAGAGAGAATACTATTTTTTAAATATTTTTAAAGTGTTATTCCGACGTAATTTCGACGTAGCTTGATGAGAACGTATGGCTTAGTGGTCAGAGCGCCTGGTCGGTTTCCAGGAGGCGCGGGTCGAGTCCCGCTACGTTCAAATTTTTATACGTTTTCTAAATTAGTATTATATTTCTTAATTAACTTAAAAAAAAGATATGGCCGTTTATATCGCAAAAACGCGTATTTCGACACTATCAATGGAATTACAATTCATAGAGTACTTCCGGTAGACCTAGAATTAAGAAATTTGCCTGCTTGCATCTTCAGGTACTACATCTAAAACCTATATATTTGTGGTTAAATCTTAAAAATAAAATGGGGTAAAATTGGGTATTAAACTCGCTAGTTTAAGGAAGATATCTAATGAAAAGGCTTTGGCTAAGCTAAGCCTGAATTTCAGACAAAGCTCGAGACCTCCAATTTTTGTACAGAAACCTCGATGAGTGAGCCCGACTAGCACTTGTCCGGTTTTTTTATTAGAAAGGATACACTACAAGGGATGCTTTATGAAAATTTAGTTAGGTTCTGCTTATGAGATTTAATATTTAAATATTGAAAATAATAATAATTATTAACATCATTTTTATGTTTTATATAGAACAAATTTATATACGAATGAATTAATATTATTTATTAATATATTACATATTTTGGATACAAAAAAAATATTTTGTTAATAATTTCATAATAATGTCTTATAATCTACCTAAACTTTTTTAAATTTGATGTGAAATAATAATATATATTCGCATAAATACTTTTCTTGCTAAATAATAAACTTCCTAATATACTGCCCTTATATTTGATAGATGTCTGGCAAACTTGTATGGAAGTCGCTAGAGAACAGAACTTTAGGGATAATTAAATTAATCAGTATGTTCCAAAGACAGTTCCACTTTAGTCTTATGACATGTGGTTAATAAATAAATTCATCAAATTACAAAGATAAAGATAAAAATATTATTATAAGCGAATATTTCTACATCAATTTAAAATAAACCTGCTATAAGTACTTATATTTTCTACTAGTGGGCGCGCGCAGCTTCGCCCGTTTATTTGCACCCTTAGGGGTGAATTCGAAAACACCACGTAACACGTGTTCAATATTTTTTATTAACAGTCTGAATTTAATTTTTTATAAAAATCGCTGGCGATTTAATTAAAAATCCATACAAACTTTCAACCCCTATTTCATCCCTTTTGGGTTCAAATTTTTAGTGGATGTCCAGATTACGAAAATAAACATCTGTTCAAAGTTACGGCTGTGCGTGCGTTTTACCTCAGTCAGTCAGGGACATGTCTTTTTATGTATATAGATTATCTTTATATAGTATAAAACAAAATCCCATAGATATGAGCGTGAACTTTTCAAATTATGCAATGGTTTCAATCCGGTTTTCACTATCAGAAAAAGTGATTTGAAAGATTTTTTTATGTAGGTACAAAATGTACATATTACATTACAGAGTAAAGCTAAGAATATTAAAAAATATAACATTGTAATAAAAATATTTTTGTTCATGCATCAGTCTAAACGGTAAGAAATAACCACAATTGTTAAGGTTACGCCATTGAAGTCGCGGACATAGGCTTATTATTTTGTAAACTTAAATATATGAATAAATAATGTAAAAAATATGAAAAGTTGTATCAAAATCAATATCCAAAAACAATAATATACAAATAAATAATAATAAAAAAAATCAGCTTCACGCTGTATCCCACACACAGCAGGGCAGAGGCAGAGGGAACCTATTGTTAAGACACTCCGTTCCCCATTTTCTGCCAAATTCTGGAGGCATTGCATGTTGAGTGGCAGAACTCAACGCCGCGCTTAACTTCGAAACCTGAGCGAAGAAATGGAAATATAAATTTAAGGAAATATTTCATCTCCTCGAGTGGGGATCGAATCCACAACCAGTCGGTTTTACAGTCACACTCTGTGCCGCTGCGCCACGACTGGCCTCAAAAAATAATATACAAATAGATATTCTGAATAAATAAATATAACTTTCAAGTATTAAATATATCAAACTTGTACGTACAAATATTATATGATCTTGAGAGTAAAAGAAGATATTATACATTTTGTTAAAAATACTTTTGTGGAAAAAGTATAAAAGTCAAGTATCTGAAAGTGCCTCGCAAGCTCCTTGTACGTGAGGCTGCTTAACTTTATATTATTTTTTGAATCAGCAAAATTTGAACTATGAATATTTTTATACCACACTGTCATTTTTAGTGTTAAAATGTATTTATTTTATACGATTTTTTGTATTAGTTTCTGTATTCTTTGTAACGTTACCTAGAAGCGAATTTTGTGACTGTAGTAGGAGCACAAAATTTAAATTTAGCTGGTCTTCTAATTATTTTTAATTTCTAATTTCTATTATTATTAATTTCTAATTATACATTGTACTAAATCATTGTGAATATGATAAGTTGAAACATGATCATATCATTAATCCTAAATTTTTTTATATATTTTTTCAATTTCTTGTATAGCGCAAAATTATGCAGCGAGCAGCGTAATATTATAAAAAAGTATATTATGTTAAGTCACTCCGTTTTTAATTTTTGTTCAATTTGCAGTTCGCTTATTACAGAAACCTGCGTTGATTAGCCGTTGCTGAGTTACGTGACGTTTTATAAATAAAAATCATGATTTTTATTTATAAAACGATGATTTCTTAATCGATGCTTTGACATTAACTAAGACACATATTTATGAGATAGAATATTTTAGTAGGATAAGTAATCGAGATTTTTTGTTCCATCAAATATTATCTAAATATTATTTTTCAAAAGTTATATTAACATCTATGAATGTATAATATCCATCGATATTAATTGTTAGTTTGGCCCATATACTTAGGACCCATCGGTCCTAAGTATATGGGCCAAACTAACAATTTGGCAATTTTGACTTTTTTATGCCAAACGCATTCTATCGATATAGTTTATCAGGTCAGCTATTAAAAAATAGAAATTTCTGCATAGAAACAGGACTTTTTGTTAGAATATAACGGCCTATCTAGCACTCATTTAAGCGTATAAGGGCCAAATAGTAATTTAAGACTTCTACGCAGGGAATTTCTACACATTTATTTATGTTTTGGGCCAATCAGCCAGACTGATACTTATACGCTAAGCAAAGCAATGGTTGCACTGTGTTGACTGAAAAAGTTTAGTATTGTTTTTATTACGTTCGTCATTAGATAGGTAACAAAAAACGTCTCTTTTTCACCATTTATGAGATAGAACGGCCAAAGTAGTAAATTGGCCCATGTACGTGTTTTATTGAGAAAAAATATACTTAGGCTCTAAAATATTTTTTCACTTTTGAGTTATAGGGGCGTTATTTTTAATTAAAATTCCCCAGATTATGTACTATACATTTTTTACTATCCCATTTGCTATTTAAAGCCAGAAATAAGCTTGATAATTAAAAATAATATAAATCGAAATACAGACTACTGGATGCATTTTAATTTTTTAAAAATCAGAATTATACATCAGAAAATTAATCTATTAACATGCTTATTTCTAATAATAATCATTAATCAAGTAATATATCTACTACCTTTAGTTTCAGGAAAAAAACTTACTAAGAAACGTGACAGTGGATTAATGAATAGTTTCAAAACTAATAATACTTAAAATTACAGAGAAAGCATATATGTAATAAGAAATAGGAAAAATTTTGGTAAAATGTTAGAGCTCATTTACGTTAAATATATTGAATTTGAATAACTTGATGAAGACACGAGGCGTGATACACTTCATAAGTTTTAGATCATTGGTCATTATTCTGAGCAATATGGATTTATTGACANTCGTTGGTCATTATTCTGAGCAATATGGATTTATTGACAACTGTGTCTTGGTGAAGGAGCATAAGCATGTGTCTGTGAACGCGACAGGTTTGAGTTCTATTCTCCTCCGAGGAAATAAAATATTTTCACTTCTTCGCTCGAGGAAAATTGCGATGTTTGACATGATGATGATTTAACGCACAATGCATACAGAATTCGGTGGAAAGTGGAGAGCAGAGCTCCCTAACACTAAGCTCCCTCTGCCTATCCTGCTTTATACGGAATTAAATGATCTAAGTGAAAACTCAGTTCATCAGGTTACCAAATCGTATAACGTATAAGTCTCTATGTGACATAGTTACCACAATATCTAGCTTACTATCATTCGTAATAATCAGTTGTTACCTTAATCTCATTATTAATCAGTTTTATAAGTAAAATATGAAAAAAATATTATATTCTGTTATTTAGCAGAATACGCGTAAAACAGCCAATGTGGTACATTGGTCTTTTTAGAGTGTTTTTAGATAAGAATAAATATAACAAAAACTAACGTATAAGGGCCATTGTGCACTAAAAACAAAACTAGGATAAATATAAATAAAATACTACGGTATATATAAAGAGGATAGTTGTCTTAGCTGATAAGCAAAGTTTCGTTTTCTTCGGATGTACCAACATAAAATTATAGCAAATTTAAACTTTGGAAGCCTCTCCTGTAAAGTTGTGATTTCGCACTTTGGCCATTATACTTAGGAGCCATCGATATGCTGAGGCCGGTCGTGGCGCAGAGGCACAAAGTGTGATCTACTGGTTCGCTACTGGTTGTTGGTTCAATTCCCACTCGAAGAAATCAAATATTTATTTAAATTTATATTTCCATTTTTACGCTCTGGTGGCGAGGCAAAGCGCGGCGTTGAGTTCCGACATTCAGCACGCAATGCCTCCAGATTTCGGCGGAAAGTAGGGAACGGAGTGTCTTAACACTAGGTTCCCTCTGCCTACCCTGCTATGCGCGGGATATAGCGTGAAGCTGATTATGTATGTATATATGAAATGCATAGTTTCATATTACTTTAAAAAATAATTAAATTAAAAATGTTGTACTGTAGTTTTTCAAATTTATTCAAACTGTATACTTTTAGTTATATGCATCTGCACAACCCAACTAATCTAGTGAACTACTAAAACTAGAACTCCATTCTTAGTTATGTTTTATTGTTTTACAAAATCGTTATTGTTTACGTTCTCTTATGAAATCCGTTAGCCCACTTTTCGATTGCATGCATTTTATTGGACTCCTCGTAAATACAATCTCTGTATGGAAGTACAATGAATATTTTTATGCTGTATCGTGTATATAAATTATATTTTATTTTTAAAAGTAACGGCAATATGACGTAGTGGATGTGCAACTATTGTATCTTGTAATATTAAGGTTTTACTTTGGGCAACAAAAAAGAGGCCGGTCGTGGCGCAGCGGCACAAAGTGTGACTGTAAAACCGACTGGTTGTGGGTTCGATCTCCACTCGAGGAGATGAAATATTTACTTAAAGGAGACTGAAACTTTTGGGCCTAAACGTATAGAATTGAGATGTGATCTAAAAAAATACAATTTTTTTTTATTTTTATAATAGCAAATAATAAATTAATTGACAATGTGGAGAAAAATGAAAAAATAAGATTTAGATCCTTAATCGATTAAAATCAATCATATTTTAAATCAGAGATGTGACAGCTTATTGACAATGACACCTTGTCTTAGACAATTGATTGATTTTTTGATGATTTTTTGCATTTTTGCTTCTGTTTGTCATCTCAAAATCAGGCCATTAAATAAAAAACATAAAAAAAAACATTTGCTTCTGTCATTACGTTCGTGTCATAACGCATCGACGTTTTGAATGTTTTCCCGTTTGTTTGATATTTTCAACGACTACTGTTTTGTTTTTCTCGGATTTTGACTCTGCCTACTTTGTACGACCCTCGCTTCCCCACTGGACTCTGAAATCTTTTGGATCTTACGACCGCCACGCTATGGATATGAATCGCTNGGCGTTGAGTTCTGCCACTTAACACGCAATGCCTCCAGAATTCGGCAGAAAGTGGGAAACGGAGTGTCTTTCACTAGGTTCCCTCTGCCTACCCTGCTGTGTGCGGGATACAGCGTGAAGCTGATTTTTATTTAAAAAATTAAGAAAAGGTAAAATTAGAAATTTATTTAAAATCCAGGCAAATCCTATCAAGAAGATAAACTATTTAAAATTCCAAGTTTTTCAATTTTACGAAAAATATCTGAGAAAGAACTTTTTCTATCTTTCTTATTGTTTTGAATCTAAAGTTTCATAGTGACTTTAAATTGTTATCTGATTGTTTCGGAATTTTATTTTCACAAAAAATGAGTAAGAAATATTGATGTATAATTCTTATATTTTTGTATACTACTAATGCAATTAAAATCATCAATTAATATTTTAAAAATAATTTATAAAAGGAATATAAATATATATTAGAAGTTAAAAATCCACCACACAAAAACTCTAATAGATAAACATTACCATCTACATACGAGTACATTCTATTTATTGAGACTATTACAATGAGCCCAAACGCGATATATTTGCTTTCAATTGGAGAAAAGTTAGAGATCCTAGATTCAGATGAAACTTTGTGTGTACAATATCAGGTCAAAGTTGCCTTTGACTTTGGGTTCGATTCCCACTCAAGGAAATGAAATATGTTAAATTTTAATTTTTCTCGCTTTCGTAACTAGGAAAAGCGCGGCATAAAGTTTCCCACACAACATGACAACAACAAAAAAGCAAGTGGGGAACGGAAGTGCCTTAATGGGAGCGGAGTGTTTTAACACTAGGTCTCCAGGTTTCCTCTGCCTTACCTGCTGTGTGCGGGATACAGCGTCAATTTAAAAAAATATATTTAATTTAAATATATGATTTGAACGCATATATTTCAAATACATTTTGACAGAAAATAGAACACAGAGTTTCTTGACATTCGTTTTTCAACCGGGAAACGCGTCATAATAAACTAAAAAAAACCCATAATATTGATATTTAGTTTGATTGTTTCATTCGTATCCATTCCCATAAAGCTACGCTAAACGAAGGCTTTTTGAACCTAATGCAAAGGAAATTGGAAAAGCAAAGCCAAACAGCCCGCGGTTTGGGTTATTGCTTTACGGAAATGAAAAATAATATAAACGGATGTTTCAGAAAAATAACTTTAGCAACAGGCAAATTCTATTAATCTTAAATTTAGTAACAACGTGCCTTACAGTTAGTAATTATATTACTTATTTACAAAACGTATAAACATTTTGAACGTAGTGGGACTCCAACCCGCGCCTCCTAGAAACCGACCAGGCGTTCTGACCACTAAGATTAATGTATGGTTTAGTGTTCAGGGCGCCTGGTCAGTTTCCGGTTAAAAATTATACGTTCTAAATAAGTATTTTTCTTTCCTAAGTGTGGAATAACACTTTAAAAATGTTAAAAGTAATAAATATTATTATTAAATTTAAATTATCTTCAATTCAAACTTGACAATTTGTTATTGGGAACTTTTAAACTGCTTTGATATATAAAATTTGATTATTATTATTAAAAACTATTATTATATCAAAATCTAAACAACCGAAACTTTCAAACAAAAATTAGATAAAAAACTAGCGAAAAAATATCTATATATTCACAATAATAATAAATTCAGTGTAGAAACTTTTCGTTATTCGTACCACATTACTGTTACTATTACCCCTATTTACTTAAGAAAAATATTGAAATATGCTTCGGGAAGCACATCTACTGCGCGGACTAAGAAATTAAAACGTTTTAATTGAGCTATCTGATTCAATTTTCTAACTTAAATAATTAGAATTCATTATAAAAATTGTATTCTTTTTTTAATAAAAGATTTTTCAATTTGACTTGATTGTTATAATTTTTTTTTCTTTTCATTATAAAATATTTCTTCTGCCCAAAGCTCGTATATAACTTCAAAAAATTACACAAAATGCACAACGAAATAAAATGAATATTTTTGCTTCTGCGAAAATAATAGCACGTATCAAGGCTATAAAAAATTGTATGAATAATGTATGGCAAATACAAAAGAAAATCTTCATCCAGAAAATCTATTTAAATGTATGCAGTCAATGTTATTTTGTATCAACTTATAATTGAGAATAACGAAAAAAGATTGCGGCTTATAGTTGGCTATAACAAAATATGGCACATTTATTATAGTAAGACGGGAAACAGTAAAAATAATTTATTTCTCCTTTTACCATAGCATTTTTTGTTATTTTACTGGTGTGTATAGATTTATTTAACTATTTTTGGCAACGACTGATGGATGTGGTCTGATGAAATCAACAACAAGATAAAATACTTGAAAATTAATAATATTATCTTTAATCAATACAAATAATTTTCTCGCTATACTTATGCCTGCCATACACGCTACGGTTTATCGGAGAGGTCTATCTGTGCAGGTATGCTTGTGCAGTTACAACGAAGTGTATGTGGGATTCGACCTGTGCAATTTTTAGGACCTGTGCAGGCGACCGGCGCAGAATCGAAAATCAATTCTTTCCAGTGACACCGCACGGTGTACCTGTGCTTGTGTGTACGTTGGTCGTATTACAATTTCTCATGACTGTATCTTTTTTTTGTATTATAGGAGTAAGTGCGAGTATTTCTTATTTTCTCTTCCATTCAAGGATAGTTTTTAAAATGACAATTAACTTAAATTACAAAAATTAAAATTATAATGACAATGTTTAATACTTTTTCATTGCATTTACATGTTTTTTTTAAATGATTGCAAGAACTGTCAATGCCAATGCGTTATCGTCTTCAAGCAACGTCATCACAGATAAAACTGAAGACCGCTTGGGTGCACCGGAATGTTTCCACACATCCTATTTTGGTTGACCTGCCAATTATGTTGGTATGCTGCGTAGCGTGTATGGCCGGTTTTAGGAGCCAGTCGTGGCGCAGGATCAAGTGTGTGACTCAAACACGAGAGGCTGTGATTCTCAATGAAAACAATAAAATATTTAATATTTTCATTAATTTTTTTGCAATGTCTTCAGCATTCGTCACAAAGTACGGAATGGAAGCGTCGTAACATTAGGTTCCCAATTTTTTTATCTTTCCTGCAATGTCCGCAATACAGAGTGAAGCTAAAAAAAATATTTAATATAATATATGTATCAACCGTTCCATTTTCTTTCTTCACTATAAAAATAAACCTTATTCCTAAAGTCAATTAATATAATTGCTAATTCGCTCCAGCATCCCAAGTTTTATTTACGTAGCCTCAATACCTAAATCATAAAAAGTCTCGCAATAACTTGTCACACGCTGCGTAAAACAAACCCAGGACTTTATGCCTTTGAGCCGTGTAATATCATCCCAGCGGGTCGCTCTGTTCGCGCGACGCCCTGTAAGATGCTGTCATTGGACTTTTTATGATGATACCCTACATTATTGTGTATTACATATTGACATGAGAATAATATGAACGTGTTTCTTCAATTTCTATGGGAAGTTCTATGGTTTATTTCTTTTGTGTAGTTGTATATTTTAATATATATGCATTATAAAGAGTTGTGTAAAATAAAACTATAAATTGATTAATTGAATCATCTTTATATTGAAAACTTCGATTTTTTTGTTTGTTTTTCGGCTTCACGTATATCTCGCAAATTAGGCATAATAATAGCAAGGTAGGCAGAGGAAACCTAATATTAAGACACTGCAGGAATTGCGTCAACAATCAACGCCGTGCTTTGTCTTGTTACCAAAGCCAAGAAAATGAAAATTTTAATAAATTGTAATTAATAAATTGTACTTCCCGGCGGCGGTTGTGAGTTCGTTTACCGAATGAGAATCGAATTCATAACCGCCGCGCTTACGGACACCGTCCACGCCACGACGGCCTCGACTTAAAGAAGTAATTAATTTTGTATAGGTACATAATTATATACGTATATTTTAATAACTTTGTGTGTAATTAACACAAGAAAATATAATAACCGAGTACTTAAGCTTCATAAATGTAAAAAAACTGTTTAAATTGCTTTTCACGAAACTTAATATAATTCGTATTATAAAACTGTTTTCCATTATTTATTTACCTATTGTACGCAGTTTGAATTGTACCTAAAATGACTTTAGAATCTTAAAATATCTTTGATTGTCTCTTATTATAGTGTAATAAAAATAAAACTCTCAAATTATTTCTTAAAATATGACAGATCATTTGGGAATATTTTTTAAATACTATTTTTGAATACTTAATTAAGAATTTAATAACATATTTTTTTTCCATACAAGTTAGTTAAATTATTATATAAAGTCTACGGAGACAAAATGGCGCAACTTTATAAGCTTCAGTTTATTGAATAAAAATGGTATGATATAATATAATCCGAGTTACGTGGTTATCTTTATATGTCATTTTTAAAAATATTCTGAAAGATAAATATATTTTGAAAATACTATATAAATACATAAAATACATAAACAAGTTCAGTTTAGTTTGGTACGTAATATTTAAGAAATGGACGTTAGTACCTGTACTAATCTGCTATTGTTCGGATTGTTACCAGGTCATCCTGAAGGTACTAACGTGCCCTACAATACCACGTCCTGATAACTTATCACTATATCATATAAGTAACATTAGTTTCTATACTCATTCAATTAATGAAATCTCCAATTCTAAAACAATAAAATTATCACACGCTTAAGATAATGATTACAATTAAGTTGCAAATAAATAATTAGGTTAATAAAATTATGAACCGTCGTTAACTGCTTATACTCGTGAAGCGGGAGCCGGCTGCAGAAATTTTCGTTACTGCTTTAATAAGAACTGCTTTAGAATTTGAGCTACTTTCGAGTGAATGTTATTTCATGAGAACTCGTTTAACTTAATCATTCCGGACCAGATTAATGGAATAAATTAAGAGGAATATTTTTTTAAAGCAACTGTAGACTCATTTGTAGTGAGAACTAGTGTAGTTTTACAGGAATGATTTTAACTGATATATGGATATATCTTAACTAACATAGTTAGTGAGATGGAGATGGTACCTATATGACATTTTTTTTTTCGAACTTGAGGTTATTGCTGTTAGCCCTATTGGCCTTTACAGCGACACGACACGACAAATTATTTTTATTTAGATTTTTACAAAAATATTTAGAAAATAGTATTCTCTCTTGCCAAACGATAATTCTTAGTAATTATCTTTGGGTAGCGGAAATTTGTAAAAATCTCCCTACAGAGATACTAACAACATAAATAAGTTGTAACAAGCGTATAAAAATTTCGACGTAGCTTGGCGAGAACGCATGGCTTAGTGGTCAGAGCGCCTGGTCGGTTTCCAGGAGGCGCGGGTTCGAGTCCCGCTGCGTTCAAATTTTTATACGTTTTCTAAATAAGTATTTTTCTTTACTAAGTGTGGAATAACACTTTTAAAAATGTTTAAAAAATATTTATATTTTCATTTCTTTGCTCTGGTGTCGAGGCAAAGCGCGGCGTTGAGTTCCGCCACTCAGCACGCAATGCTTCCAGAATTCGGCGGAAACTGGGGAACAGAGTGTCTTAACACGAGGTTCCCTCTGCCTACCCTGCTGTGTGCGGGATACAGCGTGAAGCTAATTTATTTTTATTTTTTAACGTAGTTAGTGAGATGGAGATAGTACCTATATGACATGTTATTATTTTTTTACGTACGCGCCGTAGCTGCATCTCAGTATAATAATAAAATTATTCTAAGTTCAAGTGCCAATTTAATATACGATTCTTTTTTTAGCGTCACGCTGTATCCCGCATATATCAGGGTAGCCAGAGGGAACCTAGTGTTAAGACACTTATGTTCCCCACTTCAATAATTAATTGAAGAAGCACTTTGCGCCTTCTTAGGTACACTTACGTTCCCCACTTCACACTGTTTTGAAAGGAGGAACTCAACGCCGCGCTCTGCCTCATCGTTATCTGAGTGAAGAAATGTAAATATTTAATATTTCATTCCTCCGAGTGGAAGTCGAACTTAAAACCCTCGCGTTGACAGTCACACGCTTATCCCCTTGGGTCTCGACGGTCTCAACTATTTTAATGAACTTCATAATATTCTTAATATTATTAAAACTCAACAAGTCCCAATGTGAAACCCTTTTATCGTGTATCCGTGGTACGTGCACAGAATTTAAATCTGTCGCCAAGGAATAATAACAATATGGATATTTTAATTTTGCACAGTTTTATCATTTCACAAATTATAATAAAAGCCAGTAGTAGTAAATTGAGGCCAGTCGTGGCGCAGCGGCATTGGCGTGTGACTGTATATGTAACAGGTTGTGGGTTCGATTTTCATTCAAAGAAACAAAATATTTAAAATTTTCATTTCTTAGTATTGGTATCCGCCCCTGAACATGCAATGCCTCCAAAATTTAGCGGAAAGTGGGAAGCGAAGCTCTTAACACTAGGCTCTACTACCTCTGCTAATCTTGCTAAATGCGGGATACAGCGAGAAGCTGAAAAATATAAATAAACGCATATATATATTGTAAAATACTTATATATTGTAAATATTGCATATCCATTGTAAATACACGCACATATACGTATATCCATGATACGGAATCGTCAGACCAAGTTAAATTAGTACGAAAACGTGTCCCGGTTTTATTATTGTAACGATACGATTTGTATCTGGTAACGATCCAGCCGGATAAATTGGAGCTCTTATATCTATTTGTATCGCTTCACGTGTCTTTTGATGATATTCCGACTATTTTTTTTGTTATTAGTATATGAAAGAAATATAAATATTTGTGAAATAAAATAAATGTACTATAACTTCAAAGCACAATATATGGATCACAATATTCGAGGAGAGGGTGGAGAACGGAATGTCTTGAGACCAGGTATTCCATGGCTTCCTTTTTATATGAGGAATAAAAAAATCTAAAATCAGCTTCACGCTGTATCCCGTACACAGCAGGGTAGGCAGAGGGAACCTAGTGTAAAGATACTCCGTGCCGCGCTTTTGCCTCGACACCAGAGCAAAGAAATGGAAATATAAATTTAAGTAAACATTTCATCTCCTTGAGTGGGGATCGAACCCACAACCAGTCGGTTTAACAGTCACACTTTGTGCTGCTGCGCCACGACTGGGTTTATATGAGGAATTAGCCTGAAATATAAAAAAAATAAACGATCGAACTTCGGTCGTATTCAACCTATTTATTTAAATTGTCATTTAAAAGTTTTAAAAAATAACAGAGATAGGATAGTATAAATGGCAAAAGGGAACGTTTAAGGTTCACTTCCTAATTATCAAAAAGGTATTTACGAGAGGACATTTTCTTTTTAAAGAGCTCATTAGGCTGAATTTCCTTTTTTTATTATAATGACAACCTTGGCACTGGCCCTCTTCAATCGAGCGATACGTAAGCCACGTCGAATAAGCCTTAAACATTTTTCTTTTTTTATCTTTTATGGTTTTATTTGCGAGTGCAAGATGAATACAGATAACCTTGTGATACATCACTTACGCCCAGTATTAATAACCTATCTCCAACGTCAATCTTAGATTGTTTCATACATCTATCCAACCTCTAGATTGGATAGATGTATGAAACAATCTAAGATTGACGTTGGAGATAGGTTATTAATACTGGGCGTTAAAGGTCACACCATTTCATAAAATTGTCTGAAACATGTAAATATTACTCAAACCAATTTAGTTTTTTTATATTTCTTTTTTGACTTCACACTGTTTAGCAGGGTGGGCAGGCATTGAATATTGAAGGCATTGCGGAACTTAACGCCGCGCTTTGCTTCGTTAATTTCAGTAAATAAATTCTTCGTTTTATTCTGTAAACAAATACATAATATTATCTGTTTTAAACCCTATACGGTACAACCTAAATTATTTCTATCCGGAACTATACCGATGCTAGTGTAATATTTATAATACGTAGACATTTTCATTGTATAGAGTGGATATAAAATATAAATACCGAGTCTATTACGCTGAAATGCAGATATGAACATTCAAATACGAATTCCACGCTTGAATGCTGACCATAAACTACTGTGCGCGAACAATATTGGACCCGGTCCAAATCCAACATCGATATATGTAGAATATTTTATAGAAAATATAAGATATTTAAAATAAATGTATTGATAAAACAAACACCAGCTTACAATTTGTGATCGTAATTTGATAAATCTGTAAAGTCATTTGTATACGAAAATCTAATGTAATATTGTCGTTGTTTTAAAATCCATAGAGTAGGCCACTGTGGTGTAGTGGAACAATTTATGTTTGTAAGCAGGTCTTGGCCTTTGGTAAGATGAGCCTTGGCGTTAAGTTCTGCCACCACCACACATTGTGTTGATTATTGGGGACCTGGAGAACGGAGAGTTTTAATACTAAGTACTCTCTACAATTTTTTATAGAAGAAAAAATATGAAGCAGAATAATAATAAAAAAATAAAGCAAACAACTTTAATCATATTTCTTTTTAAATGAAATGGTGTAATGACCACATAGCACACATCTAAATAATTATTTTACCTACTTTTTTATCTCTGGAGCCCTAGTCACTGATGCCTTGTCAAGGGTACAAGTTCCACCCTCGGAAGAGTGTTTTGTTATATTTTAAATGTGTTTTTACAACAATTTATATTTAAAAATCTAAAATTTCTTTCTCTTGTGTAATAAAAATATATATTCATTTTACTTTCAAGAAAATAAAATATTTACTACTTACTTTTGGGCACGCTTTTTCCTAAACGAACTGTAGAAAAAGTCTTTAAATATTGGGATATTTTTTAATTTTAGTTCATTTTCCACTTCAGTTAACCTATTATTACTTTGATTAAACACTGTAGTATTCGATCGTTTGAATATATAATTTTTGGATATTTTTGAAGATTCACCACATACCAGTTGCATCGTTTAGATGTAGTAAGAGATATGGATGAAATAATTAATAATATTATGTTTATTCCGAGGAAATTTGTTTCTAAAACAATGACATATTTTTTTTCTTAAGTTAATGAGTAACATCATGTTTACAAGTTTAAGATCATGATTTACTGATACATGCCTAAAAAACATGATATCGAAAAAAGTAAATTTTTATTTATTGAAATTTATTTTAAACAAAAAAATGTCGATTCATATATTCTCTCAAAAATATATGTAACATCAGTATACAAATTCAGCATTGGAAATATATGCAAATACATTGTAACCACAAGTTTCTATTGTATAAAGCCAAATTCAAAAGACACTACAAAACAACAAGTTTTGATAACCTCCGAGAGTTCTTCCACTTTGTAGTGAGTTATGTTGCAAAGCGCAAAATGCAAAATTGAAAATTGAATTTTAAAATATTCTTTTGTTATTATAGTGAACCTCGACGAAATGTTGTTAGTACTGTATAGTATAATAAATTGATATATGCTGTATTATTGTTAATACCGTATAGTGTGTGTCACAATATTTCAAAGTCAATGATATCTTGATAAAATAAAAATCAATAAATCAGCTTCACACTGTATCCTGCACACAGCAGGGTAGGCAGAGGGAACCTAGTATTAAGACGCTCCGCAAAATGTAAAAACAACATAAAGTAAATTTATAATCAAACAAGTCAAGAGGCCAGTCGTGGTACAAAGGTGACCGTAAAACCGACTGGTTGTGGGTTCGATCCCCACTCGAGGAGATGAAATATTTGCTTAAATTTATGTTTCCATTTCTTCGCTCTGGTGTCGAGGCTAAGCGCGGCGTTGAGTTTTGCCACTCAACACGCAATGCCTCCAGAATCCGGCAGAAAGTGGGGAACGGAGTTTGTTAACACTAGATTCCCTCTGCCTGCCGCACGCATATTTTTATTACACAAGAGAAATAAATTTTACATTTTTAAATATAAATTGTTATAAAAACACATTTAAAATATAACAAAACACTCTTCCGAGAGTGAGACAAGGGTACAAGGCATCAATGGTTAGGGCGCCAGAGAATAAAAAAGTAAGTAAAATAATTATTAAGATGTGTGCTATATGATCATTACACTATTTGATTTAAAAGGAAATATAATTAAAGTTGTTTGCTTTATTTTTTTATTCTGCTTCATCTTTTTTCTTGCATAAAAGATTGTAGAGAGTGCTTAGTATTAAGACTCTCCGTTACCCAGTTCCCAATAATCAACACGATTTGTGGTGGTGGCAGAACCTAACGCCAAGCCTTGTCTTACCAAAAGCCACTATATGCTTACAAACATAAATAGTTCTACTATACCACAGTGGCCTACTTTATGGATTTTAAACAAAAAAATGTCAAACAGCAGGGAAACACTGGGTTCCCTGCTGTGTGCGGAATACAGTGTGAAGCTGATTTATTATTTTTTTTTATTATCAAACAAATTCAAACAAAAAGTAAGCCTATTCTGTAACCTATGACTTATACCTATAAGTATAGTACCATAAAAATAAAAAAAATTATCACCTTATTAGCATTTTAAATATCTAAAGTAAACTGATACAGGTAGGCAATTCATTTCGCAAGGAAGTTTTTCATTAATGTCGACGACGACAGGCAATTTGTCTTTGTGTAATTCACGCAAAATACTTATTGGCTGGTTTGGCTCACATGAAGATAACGTGATTTATTTCCTATAGGTAATTCCGGTTGTTGGCAATTTAAAAGGTATCCAAAGCCTCTTTTAGGCAGCGAAATCTTGATATGGCAGAAGAAAAATGAATAGCAAATAATCTATATATATATATATAAAAGGACATGTACCTGAGTGACTGAGGTAAGACGCGCGCACAGCCGTAACCGCTGTGCGTAGAAACGTGAAATTTGTGAAGATGTTTATTTTCATAATCTGGACATCCACTAAGATGTGATTTTGAAAAATTTTAACCTTAAAGGGATGAAATAGGGGTGGAAAGTTTGTATTGATTTTTTTTAAATCGGCACCGATTTTTATAAAATTTGAAATTCAGACTCTTAAAAATATTTCATTGAACACGTGTTTCATGGTTTTTTAGAATTCACCCCCTAAGGGTTCAAATAAGCGTGCGAAGCTGCGCGTGCCCACTAGTAAAATATATAAAGAGTAGCTCAGGCTTAGGTTAGTAAGGAGCGGAGTGTCTTAACACTAGGCTTCCTCTGTCTACCCTGCTTCATGCGGGATACAGCGTGAAGCTGAAAAAAAGCTTATATAAATCAATGGAGAGGTAAAAAAAATGTTAAGTATTAGCGTGGATGTCAAAGCAAGAATGAATAAGAACGCGCTAAGTGGTTCAGGCATGTCGAGAAGATGAGTAATTCAAGAATAATGATATAAAAAGTAATATGCTTATCGTAGTCAGTGGAAAATGTAAATATGTTGATGTCAGTAGCCAGACTAGGTTGTGGTATAGGTGAAAAAGGTATATTCTGACTACCCTCCTAGAGATAAAGTGTAGAGTTTAAATCTTTCACGTATCTTTAAATATGATTTTTTTGTTTAAAATTAATATTCCTATTTTGCAGAATTGATACAAACTCTTTTTTGTCCAATATGATATTTTCAGGATTAGATACCTTAAAAAAAAAGAAACCCTTATAAGATCATTTTTTATCCGTTCTATTTATCTCAAAATCGCGGGAAGGTATCAAGCTAAAACTAATATCAAATAATTAGAACTACGGAGTTCTTCCAGCACAGAAAAATCAAGCTTATAAGTCAATGCAATCAAAAGATTCGCTTATAAGACAAGTATTTATGTATCGTTTTACCTGCATTTTCTTCGTTATATCGGTACATCGTGGACGTGTGGAGTTCTGAAATTTGGTACAAACTGTATTTTTAGTAGACCTACGATTGTAAGAGGTTTGGCAGGAATTGCAGTACAAATTTAAAAAAATCCAAATAATTTAAATTTATGTTTATATTACTGATAAAGACTATTACAAACATTATATTATCGTTCATTTCATACAAAACGAGTTATTCTTTCCGTTACCCTACATTTCTGAAGATGTTACGGAACCCTCAGTGGGTGACTCTGACTCGCACTTAATTGGATTTTTTAAATATTTTTTTAACAGAAAGATTTTTTTAATATTTTGGTTCTTAGTCATTCCTGTTAATATTTAGGACACATAGTAAATAACATTATCGCATCTATCTGTTACATTAATCAATGAAATTTTTCTTCGATAGACATGTAAATAAAATCCCATCAAAAACATAAATGTAAAATGAGAGCCAAGTTCAGTAATATGATATATGCCGTGGTTGTTGACTTCAGCGATAAAAGAAGTGAGATGTAAATGTGTGCCAAGTTCAATGGTCAGTCCTGAAAATTATTTTTAACAATATAAAATATTTTATAACACCTTAAGTGTCCTATCTTCTTACAAGTTAGGAGACTATATTTATGTGTGAGATCTGACTTGGCTAGTTTTCAAATGAATTTATANTTTTTATAACATAAAAAAATCAAGAGTGAGTCGGACTCTCTCACCAAGGATTCTGAACAAATATCGAGTAGTCAACGCCAAGTACAAGTTATTACATAAAAATTGGCAAACTTAAGTTTGCCGCCGTATGCTCTCATTTTTTATGAAATTGATTTTTTTCTACAAATTACAAAAGTAATTATAATTCCAGAAATTTAAAAGAGGCCAGTCGTGGCGCAGCGGCACAAAGTGTGACTGTAAAACCGACTGTTTGTGGGTTCGATCCCCACTCGGGGAGATGAAATATTTACTTAAATTTATATTTCCATTTCTTCGCTCTGGTGTCGAGGCAAAGCGCGGCGTTGAGTTCTGCCACTCAACATGCAATGCCTCCAGAATGCGGCAGAAAGTGGGGAACGAAGTGTCTTAACACTAGGTTCCCTCTCCCTACCCAGCTGTGTGCGGGATACAGCGTGAAGCTGATCTAATAATTTACTTTATATGAAATAGCGTGAAGCTGATTTATTTTATTTATGAAAAACACATTGAAATAAACAATCTAATATGCCACATATACAGTTAAGCATAAAAGGGTTAGCGAAATTTTACTAGCGTTGTAAACACATAAAATGGGAATATGACTCGGGCTGTTATAGCTGCATCAGCGGGCTCTCACCACAATTATGCACTCATGTAAGCCACAATGCAGTTCGTGTGACTGTTTAATGCACAAACGTAAGTGTGTTTTGTTTAATGCACAGTATTAATGTAATGAGTTTTTGTAATATAAATTCTGTGAGTTCCAATTTTGAAAGTAAGTTTATTTTAATACTTATTTAGAAAACGTATAAAAATTTGAACGTAGCGGGACTCGAACCCGCGCCTCCTAGAAACCGACCAGGCGCTCTGACCACTAAGCCATACGTTCTGTTCTGAGCGTTCTTTTTCCTAAGTGTGGAATAACACTTTAAAAATGTTTAAGAAAATTTATTTTAGTTTCATGGCATAGGTAACTTTGAAATAGACTGTCGTTTTACAATTAGGTCATATAAATAAATATTTATATAACAAAAAAAATTGCTGAAAATAAAATAATATTCTTTTACCAGATGAAATTATCTTGCCACGAGTCTCTATACCCTACTAACCGTACCTGTAACTAACAAATTCGTTATTAATTTTTATGAGCCAGAAAGCCTTGAAAACCTCGTCTGACCGCAGACAGTCGGATAGCAATTGACTTTTCAGATGATCTCGGTATTCCAGCATTCAATATCTGTGGGCAAATGGGTGCCCGCATATTGCTCTCATCGATATGCCTATTTTATCTGTGAACTTTTTAAAGATGGATATCATAAATGTTATATTTATCGTTTTAATCGTAAGATTTTGAATTTGTTTGAGTAAAAAATCCGTATAAATCCGGTTAAGTTATTTATTATTGAAATTAGTTTAGCTATAAAATAAAGTAATCTGAAGTTTTCAACCATTGCGTTTATTTTATATTAGTAAGTAGTATATTTATTTGGAGGTTCCATTCCTCATTGGATTAAAACAAAACCCTTATAACACTTTTAAATTCTCTCAATCTCGAAATCGCGTGGTGATATCACTCTGAAATTAATATCAAATATTCCCGTATACGATCCCATATGAATTTCACCGCGTAATCAAAAACTATAGGGGATTTCCCGTGGACCTACATTTACGAAAATTGACACGAAGTGCGAACTTATCATATAAATAAGGGAAAAAAATTTAAAGGTAAAAATTTATTGATATTTCATAAAAAAACCATTACACATTTATTTTTGTAGTTTAGTTCCTACAAAATGAGTGCATATGCCTTGTGTGTGTGTGGTGCACACTTAAGATTGTCAACTTGTATAAGAGGTACTTCCCGTTCTGTCCCGAGGATTATAATGCTGATTTTTTCTATGGAAGCCTCGGTGGGCGATTTCGACTCGCACTTACCCGTTTTTTAAAATATGAGTTGATGGTTAACTGATTTAGACTACTCCATTAAATAAGATTAAATTTGTAACACTTTTCGCTCGGATACAAAGCATATTGAGTGGCGATATTCTACAATGAATAGTTTGTCTTTACCAGAATGTCGATAGAACCCACAATACGTTTACAGTCAGATGTTCACTACACCATTATAACCTCAAACGCAATAGATAGTTAGTTTTAAATATTTAGCAGGGATCCATTTCCCTATTTCATATAAAGTAAATTATTAGATCAGCTTAACGCTGTATCCCACACACAGCAGAGTAGGCAGAGGGAACTTATTGTTAAGACACTCCGTTCTCCACTTTCTGGCGAATTCTGGAGGCATTGCGTGTTGAGTAACAGAACTCAACGCCGCGCTTTGCCTCGAGACGCGAGCGAAGAAATGGCAATATAAATTAAAATGAATATTTCATTACCTCGAGTAGGGATCGAACCTACAACCAGTCGGTTTTACAGTCACATTTTGTGGTCCTGGGCCAGGACTGGTCTCATAAACTTTGTAAATTGTTATACATTGTCTTATTGTGCGGTCATCTTGTAATAACGTGTAATGTTTAGCTATTACAGATTCTAATGTTGGTCTAATACATATGTTATATATACATAAATGTATGTACATACATGTGATAGTTAGAACTCTGCTAATAATGGTTAATTGTATATACACCAATCACTGATTGAAACCACAAACAACATTTAGTTCAATAGAAATATATGATAAACTTGACCACTTTAAATTATGCGGGGTTCCTGGTAAAGAATTTATTGATTGAAGAATTATTTATAGGTCCCGACTGTTAATCCTAATAATTGTTTATTTTCTTTTTAGTTTTATGCAGTCGGGATTTTTGTTTATATAAATATTTTTTAATTTATTTGATACCCATCTTGTGGTATTTGAAATGATTTTTTTTTCAGTAAGTCCAATGGCGTCCCACAGCCGCCATGATTGTTTTTTTTTAACTTCACCTATCTAAGAACACTTGGACTGCTAATACCAATCTAACGATACCTCAATTATGTAAATCCGTTCAGTGGTTCTGGAGATACGAGGTAATAAAGAATATTACATACATACCTATATACATACATACAAGATACGCGCGAAAAACATAACCCTTCCTTAGCAGTCGCGAAAAAGTAATTGGTCAAAAATAACTGGTTAAGTGTGAGTCGTACTCGCCCACCGACGCTTCCGTACCAATTTTCGAATTTTAGCAAGCATATGCTCATCTCACTCATTTCATATGAATTGAACGATAAATATACATTTTTAATGATTTTTTTTATATAAAATATGCATAAAAATATTTTTTTCAGATTTTCCAATTATTGGTATAGTAAGTTCACTCTTCGTGCCAAATTTTATAACTATAAGTTCAGGGAAAGTACCCTATAGACTGATAACGCGGCGAATGTCATACAAAATGTAGTAACATCGATGCGTAAATACTCGTAGATATTATTTTATTACGTTAACTTAGAAGTTTGATTTTTCTATGCTGCAAGGGACTACATATTTGAATATTTGATATTAATTTCAGCTTTGTATCTCACATCTCGAGATATATGTATTTAGCAAGCCCATTTGGTCTTGACAGATGGACAACAAATTGATCTTATAAGGGTTTCCTTTATACCTTTTTAGGTACGGAACCCTACAAATGATATCATAAATTAAATCATTATCATAATATTTGTTTCTATAAATATTACGTACTCAATTTTTGTACTAGATGAAAAGATGTAATGAAATTACAATTACACGACATCGTTGTTGTATATACGACGCTTAGTGTTCTAGTGCAAGCATGTAAGTACAGTTCGCGAGGCTTTAACTGAGCTTAGCATTCGTGTGAGTGCCTGAAATATAAATATATATATTTAGGCCAGTCGTGCGGCACGGCAGCGGCACAAAATGTGACTGTAAAACCGACTGGTTGTGGGTTCGATCCCCACCCGAGGAGGATGAAATATTTACTTAAATTCATATTTCCATCTTCTTCGCTCTGGTGTCGAGGTAAAGCGCGGCGTTGAGTTCTGCCACTCAACACGCAATTCCTCTAGAATTCGGCAGAAAGTGGGGAACGAAGTGTCTTAACACTAGGTTCCCTCTGCCTACCCTGCTGTGTGTGGGATACAGCGTGAAGCTGTTTTTTTTTATATATACACATATAAAAAGCAACAGCTCGGCATTGAGTTTCGCAACTCAACTCGAAAAATTCGTAGGAAATTGGGGAACGGAGTGTCTTAACACAAGGTTCCCTCTGCCTACCTTGTTGTGTGCAGGATACAGCACAAAGCTGATTGAATTTTTTACTATCGTCTGATATGACTTTTAAGTTAACAATTAATCTTTCCGTTATGGCATCAAGAACAGCATTGTGTCCAGGGTCTTTTTTACTGCTTGGTCACGTACATTTTTTATTCGTGTACAGTGATAGTGCCTGTTTTATCTTTCATTTTTAATAAATTGAACCGAAAAAAATAGTATTAACAATGAAATACACGACTGCTGATTATTTAATTGTAAATGCTACGGCTGTGGTTTCAATTTCCAGTGTAAATGAATGAATGATTATTTATTAATATTTTCATTTCTTTGCTCTAGTAGTAAAGCGCGGCTGCCTCGAAAATTTAATGGAAAGTGGAGAAAACAGTGTCATAACACTAGGTTAGGGACTACCCTTCTATACGCAGGATACAGCGTGAAGCTCAATAAAAAAAGAACTAAATTTGGGACGCTGCTATTACTACAAGAGGTGTAGGCTGGTTGCCATAAAGCAGTATAAATCGGTCAAGTGGTGTTCCACCTACACTATATGAACACTCACACAAATGTATAGCTTAGGTAAGACCTCGTGGACTGTATTTGTACTTTAATGAACTAAAATGGTATGCGCAGATGGAGAACAAGTAGCCTATTATATATTATACATTTATAATTATTTAAAATATTAAATGAAATATGTAAATATATATATTTTTCATTTTTCGAATTTTTGCTTTTATTTGAATTAGTCCTCATTTCGTGTAAAATTACATAGGTGTCCAGAGGAAGAACCCTATAGATTTCGATAACGCAAGGAATTTCATACAAAATGCAGAAAAAACGTTTCAAAACGCTGATATATTTTAACCGCCGACATAGATTCCAAAAAATTATTTTAGCTTGATATCTCCACGCGATCTTGTGATAAATGGTCTTGACAGACGAGCGGACAGACACACAACAATGTAATCCGGTTGTAGAACTACTTTTCTTTTTCAATTTTTCCAAGCCATTTATCACATAGGGTGTTGCGTACAATTTTACCAAAAAATATTTTACAAAATATTTTATTTTTTAGCGCACCTGTAAAAGGAAAATTGTATACGAGCATAGCGCTCGCAGTCTGACCTACATATTGACAATATTATAATCCCAGGTAGCCTACGGTCACCACATGTCGCATGTCCCTGGCAGCCAATTAGAATCTTTACAACGTATACCCATTATTGTTGGTATGAAAACGGACATTAATCTGATGAAACGGTAACATCCACAAAGCTTTGTCTCCTTTCCAGATCTTAACAGCATTAAACGTGTTTCGTTGAAACAATGGCCATTTCGTTTAATATGTAACTGAGTTATTCTTTGTAATTAAACGGTGATAACGTTTTTGGTTTTATACTGCATTTATTAAGCTTAAATGTAAAATGGTGCAATTTTTTTTACACTCTTATTGCTCAGAAAATATAGCTATTATAAACATTGGATTGTAGCTTATTAAATTACATACATTTAAATACGATGTTGCGTTCCGAAGAATTCTAACAATGTATATTGGACAAATAAGTGATCTATATATAAGTCTTGAGTATGTCCTTAGTATGTCCTAACGAGGCTCGTGGAGACAAGACCCAATGTTTTTTTTGATTTCAAGTTATTTTAGCATCACGATGTATTCCGTACACATCAGGATAGTCAGAGGGAGCCTGGGAACATAATGTTAAAACATTTAATTTGCATTAATCTGATGAAACACTTTTAAGACACTTCTCTTCCCTACTTTCCACCGAATTTTGGAAGCTTTGTGTGTTAAATGGCGGAACTCAACGCCGCGCTTTGCCACATTGCCAGAGGGAAAAAATTAAAATATTCGTATATCATCAGGTATATTTGCTTAAATTAAAGAAACCAGAAAAAAATATTATATTGTTTAAGCTTAAAATAAAAGTCAAGGATCTATCTCTGAATGGAATAGCATTTTTTCTAGTGCCCAGCTACTAGGGGAACTATGCGGACGCTAATGGCTGTGTCGACGAGCTCTTGTGCCACAATTATATTCTACCAAGTTACAATGCAGGTCGCATTGCTTCTTAACACAGATTTTAATGCTATTTAAATGAGCATGGAACTATGAAACTACTAACGACAGTTTAGAATTTCTATTCATAATTTATGAATCGCATGTACTATGTAGAAATGTTTACTTGAGAAGCACGTTGATTGTGTCGATTTTTAATGCAATTATAAGTCTTCTAGCATAATAGGATTGGTGAAATGGTATTTCATATTTTTCTATGTAATATTATAAAAATATTTATATGCGGCCAAATTTATTTAAATTATTTTATAAACTTAAAAAAGGCAATTATGTTATCATCAAAATATTTCTTTATAGATCACTCCTCAATTACTTAAATTGAGGAGTGACCTATAAAGAAGCACGCATTTCGAAGTGAGAGTCCAAAGAGGCAGAAAATGAGACGATTTTTTTCAAGATTGCTTCGGCAAGTGTGGTGATTTTTTTAAATATTGATAAAAGATTTCTTCCATACGTCGATATAAAAGTTTCACTTCTAAAAAGTAAAATCACATACTACGTAAGATTACCAGGAACTCAATGCTTTAACAAAACAATTGACACACAAACTATCATTTCATTTTATCCGAGGGCTTTTAAACTTCTCGTATATTGAAAATGCTATAAATTTCTCAGCGTAAGAAAATATTTCATTATTCATTTCTAAGAGCTAGAATAGTCCGGCTGCAGACAGATATTACGTCGTGCAATTAACCTTTCACTTCTGTAAACAGGGCTGAATCTTGGTGTTCATTTCAAAAACGGAATATTATTTTATGTTGCACTATTATACAATATACTTTATAATAAATTAGAAAATATCTATGGGTTTCTTGCAGCTTTCCTATGCGAAACTTAAAATACCGAACAAAAAACCAAACAAAATTTGTATTTAAGCGGACTCACATACGTCATTTTTTTGGCTGTTTTTATAGATAATAATATGGAACCTTTCGTCTTGGATGGTTTTTTTTTTAAAATACCATCCGAGTTCAAGTTGGCCTCAAACTAAAATTCTTTATCTTTGTTTCTCTTCTTATTTTCTAAAGTACTAAATAAAGAAAATTTAATACCGTATAAAATAAGAAGTAGATGTTTATCTTACGTAATCTTAACAATGTATCACCTGGCTTCAACTAATCTAAAGATATTTATTTCAAGAATATAATTGTAGAAGGAATTTATGTTTCTTGTGAAAATCATCTGGATTTATTTCTTAACGGGTATCTTGCTTTGGTCGTATTTCAAAGAAAATCTGCACATAATTTGTATTAAACTGTATATTTTGATACGGTCTTGTTATAATAAGAATAATATTTGAATAGTTTTTAGTGTTATTTACGCTTTATGTTAAAGTAGGAATTACTTTAAACTTGTTGTTATATAATAGTCAAAAATTTACAAAAATAAATTGTGGTCAGTCGTTGCCGCGACTTCGACGGGAACCCACAACCTGTAAATCCAATGAAATATTTATTTACATTTATATTTTAATTTCTTGTGGCTCTAGTGTCGAGACAAAGCGTGGCGTTGAGTTCCGACACTCAGCACGCTATGCCTCCAGAATTCGGCGGAAAGTGGGGAACGATGTGTCTTAACATCAGGTTACCTCTGCCTATCCGCTGATCTGTTATTTTATATAACTTATACATTAAGCTATACTACTACAAAGTTTCATCTTAATTTGTTCAGTAATTATCACGTAAAAGTGAATTCTCAGTGCCGCGGAAATTCGGGGGTAAAAAGAAGCCTGTATATTGCTCCACAACCCTTCTATCTTTCAGCTAAAATCCGTATAAAAATCGGTCAGCTGTTCTGGAAATTACAAATATTTCTTTTTGTTAGTTTTTAAATATCTGATACGTAACTACATATATACGAACCTACATAAACGGGGTTATTTTGAAATCACAAACAGACACTTAATTTTGCATATGCATGTATGAAAATATATGTTTTTTTATTCTTACTTTTACTAACCGACTTCTGTAACAAAAGGAGGTTATCAATTCGACTGTATTTTTTATGTTTGTTATCTCAGAACTTTTGACTGGGTGAACCGATTTTGATGACTTTTTTTATGTGAAAGATAGTGCTTCCCGTGTGGTCCTATTGTTTTTTTGGTCCATTCTTGATAATGGTAAATTTAAATTTGCATTAGGTATGTGCGCAACAAATGGACGAATAACTCAATATCACCGATTACGATTATTCTTTTTTTTTTATTTGAAAGGATGTACATCCTTCAAAGATAGTTTGGTGAAAAAATTATAGAAAAAATTGTTAAAATAAGTGTCAGAAGTGAGATTCCTCATCGTTGCATTTTTTGTCAACCAATTTTAAAAAACAGGTTCCCAAATCCCCCGAATACTTTTTATGCATGGATGCACAATCATACTTAATTAAGTTTGAAATTTTATATAAGACAAACTCACTTGAGAAGCATCCTTTTAAGGTCTACCCATCACTTAAAAACGTAAAATAAATAAATTTTTAACAAAAAAAAAACGAATTCAAATAACGAGCTAAAAAGTAAAAAATAATTTTACATAAAGTGAAACGTGCTTTGATTTTCTTAAACAGAAATTTTAATAATTTTGAAGTCGGTGTCAAGCTAATGCTATACAACCTTACTACAATATCGAATTACTAAGCCTGTTTGTTTTACTTGGCACCGACTTCAAAATTATAAAACCTTTGTTTAATTATTTCGATTTGACAAAATTAAAGCACGCATTTTACTTTATGTAAAATTATTTTTTATTTTTTAGTTCGTTGTTTGAAGTCAGTTTTTTAAAAAAATTGTCAAAGAAATAGTCATATTAATAACACATATAAGTATTTTTGTTCTTGACATTAACTTAATAGAGTCGGTCGTTTAGAACATCACAACTGAAAAAATGTTTCCTTTGCATGAAAGATTCTTTACCGTCGAGCTTAATAAAGTCGAAAACGAGGAGCATTCCGTAAATAAATTGCTTACTTCTACTTTACGTACTTCTAAAGGAAAGATATATTTAAGTTGTTTGTGATTTTGTTTAAATAGGGAAAGACTGATATTCAAAAATAAGTTATTCTTTATTAGTTTTTCTAATAATACTATTAGTCTTTATTTACTAGAAAATAAATTGAGTGTTTCTGTAATGACATGTAATAAACTCATTATTATAACCCTTGGTGTTCGGATTCTGTACCAGTTCGAGGATAACAGAAAGTACAACTAATTAAATAATATAAAAAGTTGATAAACTTCAATTTGCGGGCGCATTCGCTTATTTTGTAACTAACGGCTCGCCCACGGCTTCGCCCGCTTAAAATACATGATTATTGATTTAATAAGCAGAATTGATTGACAACTATAATGACTTCTAATATGATTTTTTTACGACATTATCGTCAAAGAATTTTTGATTGTTTTAAATAAAAAAATACGACCATTGTTGATATTTGATATTTATAAAATATACATAAAGCTAATTATTTATTACACGTATATATTTTTGTAACTTTATGTTCTTTTTACCTATATAATATACTCTGTTAAATGTGCTGATGTCAGTGAATAATTTAATTTACTCATTCAGAAACAGCCTTAAATGTTAAATTATTGATTTGAAGGATTCATAATATTCTTTGTAATAATTGCATATTAACTTCTTTTTAAATTACAACAAAAATTATAGACAAAATATTTTTACTGTCTTATTATATATAGAGATAAGAGATATAAACATTTTTTATTATAATATTTTTCAGACTTTTTCCTTTATTTATACTGCAACTTTTTACTTCTTGCCAAATTTGATAAATATAGATAGGTCTGCGGAACCTATCCTATAAATAAAAAAATAAAAACCTACCTATTCTATATGTTTTGATTATTGATTTTCACTTTTCAGATTTTCCCGGTCTACGGAAAGTACCCTATAGAAAGCTATACCTATATAAATCTAAAGAAATTTCGTGGCAAATTTCGTACAAAATGCTCCAAAAACTATGAAAAAATGCTCATATCTTTTGATTTCGTTGGCTTAGAAGCTTGCATGTCTGTGCCTGGGACCGTAAATTTAAATAATTCGTATTGGCGTCTTAACAGACGAACAGACAGACGATAAAGTGATCCTATAATGATTCCATTTTTTTCTTTTGAAGTAACCCTAAAAATGTGTCTGCACAATGAATATATTTGCAAAAAAATATAAGGATATATACCAACTTAAGATGAACGTATATTATTTTATTACTATTTATTATGTTACAAAAATAATCTATTTTAGCAATCATTTTCTAAAAAAAAAAATGTCTAGACCTATTTCTCGGTAATCTGTAAACCAATCACACAATATCGAATGTCCGTGATAGACAATTAGCATCTCAACAATGTGTGCCAATTAAGGTCCGCCTGGAAATGCAAGTATTGATTTGTACAAATAGCATTATTTATTTATTTATAACAAGAATAAAGGCCAGTCGTGGCGCAGCGGCACAAAGTGTGACTGTAAAACCGACTGGTTCTGACTTCGATCCCCACTCGAGGAAATGAAATATTTATTTACATTTATATTTTCATTTCTTTGCTCTGGTGTCGAGGCAAGGCGCGGCGTTGAGTTCCGCCACTCAACACGCAAGGCCTCCAGAAGTCGGCGAAAAGTGGGGAATGGAGTGTCTCAACACTAGGTTCCCTCTGCCTGCCCTGCTGTGTGCGGGATACAGCGTGAAGCTGAAAAAAAAAGAATAAAGGAAAACACGACTATATTAAATAATATGAGACCATCGTGGCTCTTAGACTCAAGTTATAAATACTACTACTAATATAATGACTAAAATCCGCTCATATCCATGTTTAAGCATATACGTAAGTAATAAATACTGCGTATTAAAAATAAACATGTACAATCGCATAGTAAAAACATAATTTTATTTAAATTAAATAAAAAAAATCGAAGGCCGAAGGAAAAGAGGTCGGTCGTGGCGCAGCGGCACGAGGTGTGACTGTAAAACCGACTGGTTGTGGATTCAATCCCCACTCGAGGAGATGACATATTTACTTAAATTTATATTTCCATTTCTTCGCTCTGGTGTCGAGGTTAAGCGCGACGTTGAGTTCTGCCACTCAACACGCAATGCCTCCAGAATTAAGCAGAAAGTGGAGAACAGTGTCTTAACACTAGGTTCCCTCTGCCTACCCTGCTGTGTGCGGGATACAGCGTGAAACTGAAAAAAAAAAATAAAAAAATCTCTTAATATTGTCTGTCTGTCTGGATCAAAAACAAATGGTTATAATATATTAAGTTTAAAAAAGGGCAGTTACAGATGTCTAATATAGTGAATATATAAAATTGTTCAAGTGTCTTAAGTATTTTTATGTGTTTTAATTCTCCGCAAAAGCTATTAGCGAAATGAAAAGCTCCGGTTTATTTTAATTTCCGCATTGCTCACTATGTTTCGTACTGAAACTTGAATTACGGCAAATAACCTAAGCTTATTTACAAATGTATGTGTCACAATGTATTATGTTATTAAAATTTTCAACAGTATTATGAGATTTAGATATATTTATTTAGAAATATTTACTATGGTGTCGAGGCAAAGCGCGGCGTTGAGTTCCGCCACTCAACATGCAATGTCTCTAGAATTCGGCAGTTTATGGTGAGTGTTATTTCTCTCATAGATACAGAATTTTTACGTCACTGTGTGAGAATGTTGATATAATATGACGTAAGATGGGCCTATTACTAAACTGGACGATTATACTAGTAAAGATATAAAGATATAAGTAAAGATAACTATAGTCAGGTATTTGAAACCACAACCATATTTAGTCATCATAGTCTAAAAAAAACTACAACTAATATAAAATTTTAGTGACAAGGATGTATATATAAAATATTATCATAGTAAAAAGTGTGAAAATTACATTCAGCGTCCATAATATACAGGGTGGAAGTGTAAGCACCACTTTAAGTGAAACCACAGTTTTAACTACTCTATAAAAATTAAAAAGTATTTTTTTCAAACAAAATAAATAATAAAATTGTCGTTTTAAAATAAAAGGCCATTTGTAAGGACGACGCACGCACACATAAACCTATCAAAGGAATACCGCCGCACACGCCTTACGCCGGAAATTGAGTCGTAAGTATTGGCGATAAAGTTCAAAGTCGTTTAACCTTTAGTAGTATTTTTGTAGTTGTAAGTGTTTATGTTATTGGGATCTATACGTAATCGCGTCACACGAAATTCAGGTATGGATAAAAATCGTGAAATGAAAAAAAAATCCTACGTCCAAACTGTTGAGGCATCGTGATTAATTTCTTTAGGTATAGGTTTGAAATATTTTACCCTATATGCTGTTTCCGTAAAAGGAGCGCTGCCTCTTCCATCCTGTATATATATATAAGCAAAATAGTAGTGAGTTTCATATCTCAGGCTAATTTGATATTTTTTTATATCTTTTTTTCTTTCTTTCTTTAGGAACTGCTAATTATATGAGAATCGAATAGCAATTTTAGATATTTACTTACTTACTAAATAAATTTTAGATATATACTTTTTCATCACAAAACATAAATTAAGAGTAGTACTCGTATATTACAATTTAATTTGTAACATAATTTATGTTTTTACTGAATATTGATTGAAATGTTAGATGTGTCACCTATACTATCTTTATTTATTTGCAAAAAGTATTTATAAATGTATATTATATATTAAATATAGGGCAAATTATTCCCCGAGGAAGTAAAGTCAAACAGCCTTTAGCAACTTTCGTGGCACGAGCAAGCTGCAGACATTTTAATTACAGCTTCGATAAGTCTTTAAAGCTACTGCTTATAGCAAAGGAGGTACTCTTTAGAGGCTTCAATTTCATTAAGGAGTTATGAACAAACATAAAAAAATATAAAATTTTCAAATATTTCAAATTAAGATGTAGCTTTAGTTTTATTACAGCATTATTTATCGAATTTCTATGAATTTTTAAGAAAGTGTGTCAATATGCAATAAAAAATTACCTTTTTTGCATAATGCTATTAGCGTCTAATAATAGCGTTGTAACACAAAGTAGAATTAGTAAGGAAACGTGTTTTGGTTTCAGAATTTGAGCATTGATGCTTGTTACTGAGGGCGTTCTCTATATCACTAAAAACATTTAGTTGTGTTTTAAAGAGCTTATGTGTATCTAAGATGACGTTATCCATCCATCTAAGGTTTATGTAAATGTTTAAATATATGTATATATGTTGTCAATAAAACATATTCGACCAAAGAAGCTTTGAATCACGACAGTACAATAATTTTATTGTATTTTACAGTATAACAACATAATAAATAAATAAATAAGCTTCACGCTGTATCCCGCAGACTGCAGAATAGGGAGAGGGAACCTAGTGTTAAGACACTCCGTTCCCCACTTTCTGCCAAATTCTGGAGGCAATGCGTGTTGAGTGGCAGAATTAAACGCAGCGCTTGTCCTCGACACCAAAGCGAAGAAATGGAAATATAATTTTAAGTAAATATTTCATCTCCTCGAGTGGGGATCGAACCCACAACCAGTCGGTTTTACAATCACACTTTGCGCCCCTGCGCCAAGATTGGCCTCTAATATAATAAAAGCTTTTAAAAAAGGCCATGCCTGACGTACCCAAATCAAAATTTTCTCCTAGTTTAGCGAAAAGAGATTTTAAATCTCGTTATAGGTGATACGAAGCACACTGGGTCATCTGGTTTAATATAAATACATACTTCTGGGTGTTTTTTTTAATGTACGTAATGTACGTATTTCAATAAAACGTATTGCTTTGATTCACAATTCACATTATGCAAATGATTCTCAAATTTATTCTATTTCATTCGTATACAGTAGTGGATTTTTATATTATTGCACTAAAAAGCAAATGTTGCATTTATGACTAGCATATAAAGATTGAAATAGCAACTATAAAAAGTATATAGTAATAAAAATAAATAAAATCTGGCATGGCAAAAATAAATAAAATATTAATAACTTCTTTATATTAGAGGCCAGTCGTGGCGCAGTGGCACAAAGTGCGACTGTAAAACCGACTGGTTGTGGGTCGAACCCACTCCACTCGAGGAGATGAAATATTTACTTAAATTTATATTTCCATGTCTTCGCTCTGGTGTCGAGGACAAGCGCGGCGTTGAGTTCTGCCACTCAACACGCAATGCCTCCAGAATTTGGCAGAAAGTGGGGAACGGAGTATCTTAATACAAGGTTCCCTCTGCCTACCCTGCAGTGTGCGGAATACAGCGTGAAGCTGATTTATTTAACTTCTTTATATTACTTTCGTACAAAATACAAAATAATACTAATAAAAAAATAAACTCCATTTGTATCGAAGTAACATTATCGTGAAAGCAATATAGCTATTAGGGATTCAGATATTATCGAAACAGTTGACACAGCTGGTGCTTTAAGTACATCTGTATACGTGAGAGGGTTTTAACGCAATTACAGCGGTAATGGCGAAGTAACTTTCGAAGGATGCGACGTTTATAGACAATTGTAAAAAAACCAGCCGACTGTAAAAAAGCTATGCTTTTGTTGGAGTTGTTCGAACGAAATCGTATAGTATTTATTGATTTTTTTTATGTTTGGAAAGTTTTATACTTAAATTGATTATTAAATTGATAAATTGGTTGAGGCCAGTCGTGGCGCAGCGGCACAAAGTATGACTGTAAAACTGGCGTAAAACCGACTGGTTGTGGGTTCGATCCCCACTCGAGGAGATGAAATTTTTACCTAAATTTATATTTCCATTTCTTCGCTCTGGTGTCGAGGCAAAGCGCGGTGTTGAGTTCTGCCACTCAACACGCAATGCCTCTAGGATTGGGCAGAAAGTGGGGAATGGACTGTCTTACACTAGGTTCCCTCTGCCTACCCTGCTGTGTGCGGGATACAGCGTGAAGCTGATTTCTTTATTTATTTTATTATTCAGTTATTAAATCCAGTGATAACAATATTTCTGTATAATCGTCGCGGCGCAGGGACATAAGCATACGATTATAAACACCACATTTTTTGAAATGTTTTTGATTCGATTCTCACTGGAGGGACTGATATACTTGAAGTTCTCATAAATTTATGTATTTATTTCCACAATTCAACACGCAATGCCTCAATAATTCAGCGGAAGTGTCTTAATAGGAATAGAGTATCTTAATTATAGGTTCCCAGGTTCCCTCTGCCCATCCTGCTTTTCTACAGTATGAATGAAGCTCTAAAAAATATTTCATTAGTATTGCCATTTTCTATTCTGGTTAGATTAAACTATCTAACCAGAATAGAAAATGGACCAGAATATAAAAAAAAAAAGTATTTTTATTCATAGTTTAAAGATTTGGTTCCAAAAACAACTGTAAATTATCTTCTTTCAATTGAAATTTAATTTATTATGTTGAGAAAATAGTGCTTAATGAAAGTTTCATTCCTTGATTGAGACAGCCGTAAGATGAATGGATAACATTTTATTTATAAGTAAATTAGCTTTGCTTTTTGAGAAAAAAATCTCTGTTTGTACTAAGTCGTTAATTTAGTGCTATTTATATTTCTATTAAATTGAGATAGCCTGAGATTTTAAATCATAATTATTTTCCTGTTAATTACTTTTGGTCTCGGTATGTCTGATTGTGACTTTCTTAAATATCAATCGAGACGAGAAATTATATATTTTTATTAAAATGTATTTAAGGCAAACTCAAATAAAAAGAAATACTTAGAAATCTTTTAATTTCTTTCCTTCGCCATCTTCTAATCGAAGAAATAGAAGAATTTGAACAAATATTGACTTAAACTTTCCACTTCTGAGAATACTCAAAACTCTTGAGATACAATATTGAAGTAGGTGCATAGCCGCGACATGCTTGAGACTTAGGAGAACTACGAGAACACGTCTAGGGATGCACGGTAGAATGTATTTTTTTAATAATCGTATTAAAAAAAAAACTAAAATCATGTAAAGATCTGTATGAATACGCTGATATGAATATCGATCATATCATTATTGAGATTGAGTTCTCTCTCTCTATATTCTCTGCCTACTATGCTATATGTGGAACACACGTCAAGTTGAAAATGATTTATATTTTTTTTTCATCTCTCTCTCTGTATCTCGCAAAAAGCATGATAGGCAAAGGGACCTTATAATTCTGGAGGAATTTGCGTGGTGGCGGAACTCAACGCCGCCGTTTAACTCGGTAACAGAGATAAATTATATTAGAATTAGAAAACGTAGAATAATACATTATAGCTTACGTATATTTTTAGCCCTACTTACTTTAAATAATAACTAAGTATCTCTTATCCGATTACTCGTCCCTCGAATTCTATTTCTGAAAATAGAATAGTAAAACACCGTAGACGCTAATGGCCATGTCGGCGAGCTTTCTTTCCACAATTATGCTGAATGCAAAACCGCAGTTCAGTTTGTGTCTGTTTACAATATATTTAAATATATAGGTAACACTTAAGTGTTACCTACAAAACTGTCTAAACTTTAAACTATCAGTTGCAATACGTGAAAAAAATGTGCAACTTACAAATTCGCATTTGACATACACAAATTGTCACTTAGTTCTTTTTTATTTTTATTTCACTTCACGCTGTATCCCGCACATAGCAGAGGAAAGTTAGGAACCTAGTGCTACACACAACCTAGTGTTGACACTGCGTTTGTCATTAAGACTCTTCTGTTCTTCTGCTCTTTGCCTCATTACTAGATCAAAGTTATTAAATTTATACACAGAATGGCAGGTAGGTCAGCTGGTTTGGGCATGTTGAACGAGTGAGTGATGAAAGAATGGCAAAAAAGATTTATGATGGAAAAGTGAGTGGTATATATATATATATATATATATATATATATAAGTTTTATACATATATTTTGTTTTCAAATTTCGGATATAAAGCATTGAATACAAGATAAATGTTGTTTCATTTAGACGAGTATACGGTGAACGAGGACAGCGATTTATGAGAGCATTAGGAAAAACAATGACCTCTTGTGTTCCGTTCGTGGTACCTTTTCCAAATACATATACACAAACGTTATTTAATACTTGGATATTTTTTAGAATTTAGGTTATCAAATCGGGAAAATTAAAATGTTTCAAATCACAAAACGAATGTAGCGTCTATCTGCTACCTCACATTCAAAGTCTTGAAGGATGTACCAGTACCAGTGCAGAAAGAACAAAAATCAATTTTAATGCACTACCAAACACTTCTCATATTGGTAAAAGAAGCATGACTCATTTAGAGATGACTGACACAGTTTACAAAATAAAAATCTTTTATTTTTTTGATTCGTTTGTCTAGTCGACAATATTGTATCAATTATTTCTTTAATAAAAAAAACGATAACGTTTATATAAATTGAAGTGCAATTTAGCTAATATCTTTAATATTTTTATCTTTCTAACTTTTATTCATTTCAAATTAACAGTTACTGTGGCTATCAAATCCTAAAACAAAACACTATATTGCACAATTCAATCTTCTTGGGCCTATATAATAACAAAGTTGTCGAGCTATTAGAAAAGAAAAAAAAAAAAAATTTTGCGTATACAAAACTTATGAAAGTTAATCTTTACATTAGCTTAATAATTTCCCAAGATAAACAGAAGCGTATCCAGGATAGGTATATGTCGATTTCTCGATTATCGGAGCTCGTTGTCTTTGCAGTCAATTGACAATAATGGCAAAGTGACTTCAAGTTTACTATCAATAGGATTATAAATTAGGATTATAAAGTAGTAACTTCTAATTTAGAGCCTTCAGGGATTTAATAAGACTAGTACTATCCGTCGTAGTCCACCGGCACAGATGTGCAACTGTCAACGTGAAGGTTATGGATTGGATTCTAACTAGGAGGATTAAAACTGGTTGCCAACATTGCCAGTGTAAAAAAAATATATATTAAATGTTTTAATATTTTAATTTTTTTACACTGGCAACGAGGCGAAGCGCAGTGGTCAGTTCTTCTACTTAACACGCAATGTTTCAAGAATTTGTTGAAAAGTGGGGAACGGAAGTATTGTCATAATGGAGAACGGAGTGTCTTAACATCAAGTTCCCTCTGTTAACCCTGTAATGTGTACGATACAGCATGAAACTAAAAACAAACAAAACGTCAACTGTCAACCGTAAAACTGATGAACTTATTGACCGTAAACTGACAACCGTAAACATAAAATATTACGACTAATATATTAATATTTTTTTTGTATTGTTTGAAATACTATATTTTATTCACATGAATGCATGAAAAAAATTGATATTATTTTTTAGTATATTATAAATATAATCATTAGAAAGCTTGGAGAGCAGCTAGTGTCTAGTACAGAACTAAAAATATTTAATTACGCTCAATCCATACTAATATTATAAATTCAAAAGCAACTCTATCCGTCTGTCTGTCTGTATGTGACGTAACCAAGGCCAAACTGCTAAGCCAATTTAGATAAAATTACATCAACAAAAATTTCATACTTGAGGGTCTTGAGATAAATATAGGCCATTTTTTCCCCATTTAAATTTGGTTTTTACCAGAAATACCGTTGTTTTAAAAAAAACGGCGACTTCTTGCATCGCATGCGCTGCTCAAACTTATGAGGCACATAGATACAAACTCCTTTAAAAATCTGTAAAAGAGTCCGCGGTATATGTTGATCTCTGAAGGTTGACCTACAGTAACCATTTTATTATATTTAAGAAATATATATTAATATCCGAATAAATAGTTATTTATTTCCATATTAATTATTTATTTCCTTTGATTATTTTACTTATGATTTTTAGTCCAATTTATATATAATAGTAATGTATTTTTTCTAATATTATTATAATAATTTTCGAATTCCAATTCCCCTTAATTACTTTTATTTATTTTGTTTGTTCATTTCAGTTACTCAGATTTTTTTTAAATATTAAGTATTGTATTTCCCTTACTAACGAGCATGTGTACTAATTATACTTTTTCGATTCATTTAAATTAAATAATTAGAATTATTAATAAGAATTACATTATATTTTCTTGTTATTCTTATTGAAAATTGGAATAATTTCATTTAAATGTTAAATAAATATTCTTATAGTTCAAGAGGGTGAAGCAGCGCGGGTCCGCTAGTATATATTCCTATATTTAATAATTATTATATCAAAAGTCAGAAGTATTATCAAAACTTTGACCAATCATAACATATTAAGTTTGAGCCATAGTTCGAAAGTATTATTGACTGGATGTTAGAATCAGAAAGCAATATTTCTTTCATCTCACTTCAAGTACAAGTTTTGTGCCTAAATTGCTACTATAGTTCATAATATAAATTATGAGATTGGATTTAATGTACAAGAGCTAAGTAGATATGTACAACTTTACAAGTCAAGTGAGGCCAGTCGTAGCGCAGCGGCACGAGGTGTGACTGTAAAACCGACTGGTTGTGGGTTCGATCCCCACTCGAGGAGATGAAATATTTTCTTAAATTTATATTTCCATTTCTTCGCTCTGGTGTCGAGGTTAAGCGCAGCGTTGAGTTCTGCCACTCAACACGCAATGCCTCCAGATTTCGGCAGAAAGTGGGGAACTGAGTGTCTTAACATTAGGTTCCCTCTGCCTACCCTGCTGTGTGCGGGATACAGCGTGAAGCTGATTTAGTAAGAAGACAATAATGAAAATATATTTAATATATATAAATAATATATATTTTATATTTTTTTTTAGTTTTATGCTTTATCCCGCACATAACAGGGTCGAACGAGAGAACCGGAAAACCTTGTGTTTCCATTAAGACACATTCGTTTCCCCATTTCCGCCGGACTTTTATATAGAAATTGATTTAACTTTAGCCATAAATTATACGTAGTATACACATTGGATGCAGATAATGACGTAGGAGCACAACATATGACTGTAAAGGCTGTGGGTTCAATTCTCACTTAAAGAAACGAAATATTTCATATTTTCTTTTTATTGCTCTGGTGTGCGCGCACAGCGCGGCGTTGAGTTTCCCCACTTAACAAGCAATACATCCAGAATTTAGGGGAAAATGGGAAACGGAGTGTTTCAGCTCTACGTTCCCTCTACCTACCCTGCTGTGAGCGGAATACAACGTGAAACTGATTTATTTCTATACACATTTCAAGGCTTCGTGGAAATAATTTCAAGACATGTTTTTTGTTTTCAATTAGTTCTTAGATCAAGTAATTATTAATCACTAAAGGCTCTAGATTCTATACTAAATTATCAGGTTAATGAAATATAAACAGCCTCCAGCTTTCAGTGGGGGGAGGGGGGGGGGGCTGCAGACGTTTTCATTATCGCTTCAATAAGTGACTTTAATAAGAAACTGCTCTTAGCGTTCACGGTGCCTTTCTGGAGTCTGTAATTTCAAAAGACTCAATTATACATTACATTTACTTTGATTTATTACGTTGAATTTGTGATTTAAAATATTATGGACGTGATAATAAACGCTTATTATAACGTATTAACAATTAATATTTATATTTCTTCGCTCTTGCACTTAGGCAAAAGCCAGGCGTTGGATTTCGCTTCGAAAAGTTCGGCGGAACGTAGGAAACGGAGTGTTTTAGCTCTATCTTCCTTCTGCCTTCCCTGCTGTGTGTAGGATACAGCGTGAAGATATTTTTTTAGATAGACAGTCTAAATGGTTAACTGAGATCCAACGTCACGACGACCTCACTGGCTCTCTATTTATCTATAAGTCCGCAATCCTTAAGTCAAAGCTCTTCCCTAACTTAGTGAAGTTTAATTCATGAAGCACCCAAAATTATCAGAACTTGCCCCTAGTTCATACAACTTGTACTAAACAACGTCAGATATTACCGCGCCAAGGACATGTAGTTAATAAACTAGATAGTTGAAGGAAGCAGCGACAAGACATGTTCTACTTAACAACAAGTGACAGCTGGCCATTTAGAAACAAGATTGAGATATTACACGATTTTAATTCGATATTGTATTGTTCTGGAATCGATATTTATTAGTGGTGAAGTTGAACATTTTTTTTGCTGGGAAATGTAATTAAATAAAAAAAAAATAAAAAATAATAATAATGTAATTAAATTGTTATTTATTTTTGAATAATAACATAACTATTTATTAAAATTATTTTCTTGAAATTGGTTTAACATCCCAAGTCTTTATTTTTGTTGCATGATTAATAATATAAAGTTAATTTTGCAATTTTTACCCAGAATTTACTTAACCTTGACATTGCGCTTATAGTGCATTGCAAATAATGGAAAAGTACTTATAATTAAAAAAAAAGTCTTAAATTTTAAATCATTTTTCCATTCTTTCAGCACTAATAAGTTTCAAGTCCATTTACTGAATTACAGTTGCATGACAAAATGCAATTTTACTATTTATTGTTCAGAGTAAAATTGTGACAGTAATGTTCTGTACTATTACCACCACAAAACTTTACTGTGTTTTGTTTTTATTTTAAAAATAAATTAATTACTTAAATTAACCCCAGTAGTTATATATTCGTATCAGGGAAGGCAGAGGAACTAATATCAAGACATTCCATTTTCAGCCAAAATTCATTTTGACTGCGAAACTCAGCACCACTCTTTGCCTTCGAAATTAAATTAACACAAAAATATATCCAAGTGGGGATCAAATCCACACACCACGTTTGCAGTCAAACACATTCCACTACATCATATTCTCCCATTACATATTAATAAGTATAATTTTAAAAGTCTTATTATATACTTAAAAAATAAAATTTTAATAAACTAAAACACAAGAAAACCTACAATAAACTAAGAATTTATTTGGTGTAAAAACAGATAAGCCAACTACACTGTAAACAAGGGTGGACGATTTATCTAGTTGAAAAAAGCACCTCGTTTCCCTTGCAATGTGATCTACTACTCACGAATTTTTCCCATCTCTTTCGAATATACGATGATGCGATGTAACGAAGCTTTGAAATGTGATGCTCTAGGAAGTCGGGATTGAAGTGCTCGTGTAAAACTTTCATTCTATGCTACAATGTTTCTTTGTAATAATGTATATATTTTCTTCTAAATTATATTCTTTTACATATAACATCTTCTCGAGGTCAACGGAATTCCAGCATTAGAGGCGTCTTATATATTGCGACACAACTCTCTCTATGGTTTAGTGAAAGTCCCATAAAAATCGGTTCAGCTGTTCTAAAGATTTGCCCGGACCAAACCAAAAGACAGGCAGAAAAAATATAAAAATGATTGATGTTTTAGTACCGTGTAAATAACTACGTATATGCACTTGAAAAAACACTGTTATTTTAATAAATCATAGACAAATATTTCAATTTTATTTAAATATAAAGATAATATTCGAAGATTATCAATATTACTATAGTATAATCCATTATACAGAATTTACGACACCAAATACAATACTAACAGTTAAATCAGGTTTACTTCAAAATAGGTGGCTAGCTAATCCCGTTTCTGATAGAACAAGCGGTATATCCGTATCGTGTTTAAGCACTCTCTATCAATTTTGCTATTTTGTACGGCAAAACCAATAGTGGATTCTATCGGGCTCTCTCGCCACGTATATTCCATTTAAATTCGTATATGCTATTAACTTTTGACAAAACGTATTTGGGCGTTGTAAGCCTCTTCAATACTCTTATTAACATAGTTATAATTTATATTATAAAACCTCTATGTACGATTGGAATCGTTTGGATTTTTTTTTGTTTATTGGATTAACCGAGAATTGGAAGCTTAAATTAAATTTATAGTGAACTGGTATAAAAGTAACTTCTCCTTGATTCACATCAGTAAAAATGCAGGCTTCAATTACGTGTTTATGTAGAGTTTTAATTGGAAGTCTAGTTCCATTAAACAGTTTAGGTGCTCCTAGGTGGCTGTGGTGATACTTAGCCGTGCACTATAGTAATAGTGGATGGCATAATATGCGTGTTGATGAATATCGGGGTATATTTGTTTTTCGCACATAATAGCTGGGGAGCTATCGTTAACACACTCCGATTTCATCGGAGTATCTTAACACTAGGTCCCCCATCCCTCTTTCCACCGAGTTCTGGAGGAATTGCATATTGAGTAACGGAACTTAACGCCGCAACGCCATGTTTTGCCTCGATACCAGAGCGTAGAAATGAAAATTTAAAATATTATGCAAATAAAAATGGAATATTTTCATTTCTTCTCTTGATTAAATAAACTAAAACAAAACAAAAGTAACAGTTTTAAGGTAATGATTCCCTCGAGTGAAAATCGAAGACGAACCTATCGCTTTTACAATCAAATCAGCTGTCCCACTGCGACACGACGACCTCAATTTTCAATTTTTATTATTATTAATAATAATCTACAAATACAACAAAAAAAAACAAGAAAAATAAATATTGCTTACAAATAAAAGTAAAAAAATAATAATAATACGAATACCTCTTTCGTTTATTAAAGTCATATGTCATCGAAATGGCTCCATATTTAATGAATGTAATATCTCAAGTGGTATATTTAGTTTCCAATTTTCGGTAGAGTTACAATATTATAATATAACCCTTGAAATATTTACAATCATAAACATAGTATTTGGTTTATTATTTATAGTATTTATAGTATAAACATAGTATTTGGTTTATTATTTATAGTTCTTCATTTGATTTTTTTTTGCTTTAATGTTGTGTAATTACACTTAATTGCTTAGGTATTTTTTTTCTTAATAAAGTATTATTTTCGATAACAACAACTAAAATGTGGTTTATAAATAAACAAGATTATTAAAAAAAAATATATTTTAGAAAAGAATTCTTGGATTAAGCTTGAAATTCCATTAGAATATCACGTACGAGTATAGCAGATTACTCTACAAATTGATATAGAAGGCTTTAAGACAACTGTCCTCCTGGAATCTATAGTCTAGAATATATATTATATAAATAAAAACCTATTTTATTTAAATTATATTAAAGCAAAGTAAAAATATTATTTGCAAGAAGGTTTGAATTGTGTTTTCATACGGAAAAATCAAATGCAGAATCTCATAGCTGACTTCATTTTAACAAGCAACTAGTACCTATATTTTTTTTATTTTCCAAGATGACTTTGTTTTTGAAACAATAAGTTTCCTTGATTGATTTTTTTAATATAACATATTTGTACACAATATTAAAACGCCGAAGAGGCCATTGTGGCGCAGGGGCATTAGCGTGTTACTAACGCGATGGTTATGTGTTCGATCTCAACTCAGGGAAATGAATTATTATTTTCTGGAAGTAAGTCTCGTTACTAAACAACACACAATGCCTCGAAAATTTGGCGGAAGTTGGGAACGAAGTGTCTTAACACTAGGAAGCTGAAAAAAAAATGTTCAAAAAATTTTCTCTGTTTCTATACTTGCTTAATATAATTAAAATAAGACTTCTACCCTAAATACTTTGAATAATTTATAAATCCAGAAAAAATGTCGAAGGAAGTATGTAATAGTAATATCTTTTTTTTCATTTTTAAACTGTTATTCCACACTCAAGAAAGAAAAATACTTATTAAGAAAACGTATAAAAAATTGAACGTAGCGAGATTTGAATCCGCGCCTCTTTGGAAACCGTGCAAGCGGTCTGAACAACTAAGCCATGCGTTCTCATCGACCTACGTCGAAATTAGTACGAACTAACTTCCTACGACATGATAACGCTTCGGCGACTTTATGTCACTTATTCAAAAACATTGCTTTTTTTAAAGTGATGACTTGTGAATTCTCAAAGTAAAATATTAATAATACTTATAAAGGTATAAAAATTGTAATGAATTAATAGTAAAGGCATAGTATTGAAATCTTATCACCGCCAGAAAGGAATTACCCAGGAGACTACGATAAAAATGTCGACAATTCTTTTTATAATATACTTAGTAATCGCAAACTTAGTATTTTAATACATATTATTATATTATCAAATCATTATTAAAATAATAACTGAAATATTTTTAAATTAAAAAAAAAAATAATCGAGAGTCGAGTATTGAGTGTCGAGTGTCTAAATTCAGGTATGGAGTGACAATTCACGACTAGAATGCAGCGTATTGAGTGTCGAATGTCTTGTAACAAATGACGTGTGTCAAGCTATCGAGTGTTTAGCTCGCGTGTCGTGTGGCGATTTGTGAGTGTCGAGTACCGTAAGTAGAGTGCCCAATATAAATCGTTAGGTGTAACGTGTTGAGTATCTAGTGTCCAGAGTCCAGTATCAACTAGTATCAAAACAAATGATATAAGTTGTGTGTTGCAATACAATATTTAAAACGAAAAACAAATTATTTCCAGATTTCATCAAGAAAAATAATAATAAATGATAAAAAAATAATCAGTTTCACGCTGTATCCCGCACATAGCAGGGTAGGCAGAGGAACCTAGTGTTAAGACACTCCGTTCCCCACTTTCTGCCGAATTCTGGAGGCATTGCGTGTTGAGTGGCAGAACTCAACGCCGCACTTTCCCTCGACACCAGAGCGAAGAAATGGAAACATAAATTTAAGTTAATATTTCATCTCCTCGAGTGGGGATTGAACCCACAACCAGTCGGGTTTACAGTCACACTTTGTGCCCCTGCGCCATGACTGGCCTCATATCATAATAAATGGTATTAAAACGATAATTTATACGACATTAATTATTTAATATCTTTATCTGCAAACATGTCTTATATATTTGCTATATTAATATAATTGCTTATATCAAATACTCGAAAGCTCTTGGTAGCCGAATTAATGGAATGGATTTTTACTATTCAAAATACTCGTAGGGGAGAGGGGGGTAGCTTAGAACAGGGGCACCTTTGAAAATATGTGTTAACAGAGCTATTTTAAAAAGAAATTTTGGTAGATTTTTTTTGAGTAGTGGCAGCACTAATCTGCACACGTGTCACTTGTCACCGCTGATATATGAGAACCAGTTGTTGAGTTACGAGGAGTGTTTGATTTTGAGTAAAATTTTATGCATTTTTAAATAAACGCGTAAGGATCGCAGGGATCCAATTCAAGGTATATGGTTTTATTTTTTCCTCTTTTAGTTAGAATGTTTCATATATCATGCAATAAACTAGAAAT
>JAAIXJ010000182.1:68324-86339 GCA_013403705.1 Heliconius hermathena
CTATGGGGCAGTTTTGAGCATTTGATTACTGCTACTAAAATTGATATTGCACCTTTAACTTATATATTTTTCTACATATGATGCTACGATTTTGTGGCACAATAGTTGGACTAAGCATTGTGAAATAGTAAAGAAGTTAAAAACTGTAGAATTTTTAGATATGACACAAAGTTTAAAAATCGTTCGAATGTGCCCCCCTCTCCCCTATATATTAAAGTTACTCTATACAATATACTGAAAGTATAAAAGTGTGAATATAAATTGAAATATTTTCACTAATGGAATCGATGGTAATTACGCTTGAGGTTGCAGATTCGATTTATGCATATATCAAATAAAACCGAGGCCAGTCGTGGTGCAGGGGCACAGAGTGTGCCTGTAAATCGACTGGTTCTGGGTTTGATTCCCACTCGAGGAGATCAAATATTTATTTACATTTATATTTTCATTTCTTCGCTCTGGTGTCGAGGGGAAAACAAGGCGTTGAGTTTCGCCACTCAACACGCAATGCCTCCAGAAATTCTCTCGGACACGCTGCTGTGTGCATACAGCGTGAAGCTGAAAAAAAAATCAAATAAAATATATATACCTGATATACATACCTGAAGAAGTCTCTGTAAGGTTGTTTTGTCTATCAAAATGAAGTGAACGTATTAGAATGTAAAAAATAATTAGAAAACCTGCAAGCTGTATGAAACGCATGGACTTAACCATAAAATTTTACTATTTAGTAAAATTGGTAAATTTAGCATTTGAACACTTTAAGTTAGTTTTATTATTTTCCTTCTTCTTTCCACAGGATATGGAATTTGTAGTAAATCGCTTTTAATAAATTTGAGAACCTTAGATTCCACCATAGTTATGAACAAATATAATAAAAATTAAATTTAACTTATAAATTAAAATTATATTACGGCTAATATTATAACAGTAGTAAAATAAAAAAAAATATTTACCACGTATAAAATTGTTAAGAGAGACAAAAATGTCTTTAAAAAACTAGGAGCTTATATGTATTGTCAGAAGAATTTTACAATTTCTAAAATTAAAATGAACCTCCTACATAAATTTTTTACAGTTTCATAGGGTATAAAAATGTAAATATCATAAAAACAAAAACATTTTTAGCAGGTAAAACGAGGAAATTCATGTCAAGAATTTAGAACTTACAGTACAAATAAAAAAATCTTTGAAAAAATCTTTAAATTAGTAATTTATAGTTATATAATACAAAAAAAAAACATTACAATAAACAAACTTATAGTTACAAAATTAAATGTGTTAACGCTTATTAAAGTTGTAAATATGAACTTCAACCTATGTAATAATACAGGGAAGTATAAGCACCACTTTAAATGAAACCATAGTTTTAACTACTCTATAGAAGCCTAATATAAATCAGAAAAAAATAAATTCCCAAAAATGAAAAAGTTATTTTTTCAAACAAAATAAATAATAAAATTGTCGTTTTAAAATAAAACGCCATTTGTAAGGACGATGCACGCACACATAAACCTATCAAAGGAACACCGCCGCACACGTCTCATTCCGAAATCGAGTCGTAGTTATTGGCGATAAAGTTCAAAGTTGTTTAACCTATAGTAGTATTATTGTAGTAGTAAGTGTTTACGTTATTAGGATCTATACGTAATCGCGTCACACGAATTACAGGAATGGATAAAAATCGTCAAATGAAAAAAAAAACCTACGTCCAAACTGTTGAGGCATCTTGATTAATTTCTTTAGGTATGGGTTTGAAATATTTTACCCTATATGCTGTTTCCGTAATAGGAGCGCTGCCTTTTCCACCCTGTATAAATGGACGCAATATAGACGCAAATATGGAAGCGACAGAATTCGACGAAAAATGGAGAACGGAGTGTCTTACCACTATGTTCCTTTTGCCTAGAAGGGTTGCTATGTACAGAATACAGCGTGACGATAAAAAAATCATAAAAAGTAAAATTAAAAAATATATTTTTTTGTAAATAATTTGCATATTCTATAAAAAAAAAGTCAGCTTCTTGTTTGAAACTTTGAATGACACGTGACCACGTTTTTTGAACATTTAAGGACAGTTTTATCACATTTTTTGAATAATTTAAATTAAATCCACTAGTGACTAAAATAGAATGGTCGATGGCGGCGTGTATTAATTTTATTTCCCAGTCAAATAGTATAAAATGTGGCGCTAAAATTCGTAACTAAACACGGAATGTTTCAAATTTCAGTGGAAAGTGTGGAAAAAAAGGAGTGTTCTGGCAATATATATATATATATTGTTAGAAATCGGAAGCGGTTACCGTTTTTAAAAAAAAAACACGATAAAAACACATGTCGTCTATATGTTTCTAAACTATTTGGAAAGAGATACTATGCGATTGGAATAAGTAATATGTATCACCTAATAATAATACTTCACACTAGTTTCCTTCCAATAGGGGCCGTTGCCTACAAGCAACTAACCCCCAATTGACACAATTAAATTTTATCATCTTTTTCATCTACATCTACCCTCTTTTACACTAGTTCGCTAACAATATATTAAATTAATATATTGTAGGCTTAAAGTTATAAACTTTAAGCATACAATATATTACATTACGAAGCAACATGAATTGTATACCCGCTACCAGTAGATACAGGCAACCTGACTTACTTGCTGCACTTTGTCAATAATAAAAATGCTTCTTTGTTACACGGTTTTTAGTTAAACTACAACATTATAAGATAATTTATATTATATTGTTGTTTAACTAACAACCGACACTAATATTCTCATTAATATTTAAGAAGAATAACTAAATAATTCTTAGATTTTATGACCAATAAATACACTGCCTATGTAATTTTCTTAAAATAAAACATTTTTTTACTACAACAATGACATTCTAAATCACTTCCTTATCGATCGAATATGTGAAATAAATTGAATCAACCCTGAAGTTAGCCGTTAAAACGTGTCACGTCGACACATTACTGAAGATCCGGGTTAAAGTACCTTCCATTACATAGTAGGTCTCTATATTACCGCAGCTCGTATTCGTATAATAGGTGCTTTTACTACAATTTTATTTATATCATTTGGTATTTAGTTTGTTTGTATCAAAAACTAACAGAACAGACATTTTAATACTGAAACAGTAAATAAAACAACTTATCCTGAATTCTTGACCCTGAATGAAATATAAAATATTGTCATTTCCTCGCCCTAGTAACGAGGCAAAGCGCGGCGTTGAGTTCCGTTACACAACAGGCAATGTCATTAGAATTCGGCGAAAAGTGGGAAACGGAATGTCTTAAGGGGGAACGGAGTCTTAGCACTAGGTTTCCAGGTACCCTCTGTCTACCCTGTTATGCTAGATACAAAGAAACTAAAGATAAGGAAAATAAATGTTAATTAATCTGAAATGTTTAATCTTTATATCAGAATTATAACGCTGTTTTGTTCTATGTTAATATAAATTGGTTAAAAATAACTAAATAAAATGATATTATAAATCCGAGGATTTTTAACTGCATAAGTTAACAAGGCCAGCCGTGGCGCAGGGGCACAAAGTGTGACTGTAGGTTTTACAGTCACACTTTGTGCCAAAGTGTAAACGTGACTGGTTGTGGGTTCGATCCCCATTCGAGGAGATGAAATATTTACATAAATTTATATTTCCATTTCTTCGCTCTGGTTTCGAGGACAAGCGCGGCGTTGAGTTCTGCCACTTAACACGCAATGCCTCCAGAATTCGGCAGAAAGTGGGGAACGGAGTGTCTTAACACTAAGTTCCCTCTGCCTACCCTGCAGTGTGCGGGATACAGCGTAAAGCTGATTTATTTATTTTTTATTTAGTTAACAATGTTAGTGGTAGTAATTACTGAATTAGAGTGCTATAGAAGAAGTCAGTTTGAATCTTATTTCTTAGCGTTGATTATGTAAATAAGCTTCAGTTTTTCTATGGGACCATAATAACATTATATTAACATTTTACAATGTGAATATTATTTTTTAAATGCATATTTTTATTTAAAAAATTATAAAAAATAAAATTATTCCAAATAATTCTTTGTTTAATGTGTAAGTTAACAAGACGTGCTTTTGAAATTATTATTTTTTATTTATTTTTTTTATTAATTATATTATTATTATTATCAGCTTTACGCTATATCCCGCACTCAGCAGGGTAGGCAGAGGGAAACTAGTGTTGAGACACTCTGTTCCCCGCTTTCCTTTCCTCGAGTGGGGATCGAACCTACAATCAGTCACGTTTACACTTTTTGCCCCTGCGCCACGACTGGCCTCAAATTTTTTATATATTCGTATTTACAAAAAAATAATAGTGGTAATATTATTAATACTATTTTTTTTGTTAGTTTGCTCATAAAACATACGAAAAAACTATGAATATAAAATGAAATGAACATAACAATGTTTAAATTACTCTTTATACACATGTCAAGATAAAAATAATGAGGCCGCTGTAGCACAAACGGGGGCCGCTGTACCACAAACAATTTCCTCGCTTTGGACAAACAAGACAAAACGTGGCGTTGAGTTCCGCCACTCAACACATGCATGCAACACATGGTATGCCTCTTGAATTCGGCAGAAAGTATAGAACAGAGTGTTTTTACACTAGGTTCTCTCGGTTTACCCTGCTATATGCGATATACCGCTAAAAAAAACAAATTCCAAAAATATATTAAGAATATTTATCCAGTAAAGGCAGCAGTGAGGCTAAATATATTTCTACAAAGAAAATAATATTATCTTACAATTTTATTTCTGATACAACTTGAAAATTCCCGTGTTTTGGATCATTAGTTCAGCTACATTACTCGTGAGTTATCACTTAACCCGGAACAATGATATATTGTTTCCGATTTTTTCAAGCGCTTTTCGCATAAACTTGTCTCTGCCATAAAGTACTTGAACCTGGCAAGACTACTTAAAATATACATTTCTGTCATATTGACTGATTATTTTATTATTTCAGCTTCACACTGTATACCGTATACAGCGGGGTAGGCAGAAGTAACCTAATTTTAAGAATTATGACACTCTTTCAATTATGGAGGCATTGAGACGTGTTTAGTGGCGGAACTCAACACCGCGCTTTGCATCGGCACCAAAGCGAAGAAGATGGAAATATTTAATATTTCGAACGAATTTCGGGAATCAAATCCACTTGTCGCGCTTACAGTCACACATTGTCACGACTGGCCTCAATATTTTGGTAACATAACACGTAGGACAGTACAAATATGAAAAAAATGTAAAAAAAATTAAGACTAAAACTAACTACTTTATCTAAGTTTCAATTGTAAATGTCCATTTAAAAGCATTGCTGTATAGAAACATTTCATTTATTTACTTTAGGTAAGATACCCGTTTCCTTGCGAAGCAGATTACTGCCGAGACGGGTTTGTACGAGATAGGATGAAAGAATTGAAAGGACAATAGTCTAGCAAGATAAAATGTTGAATTTGTATTGTTGATTTATCCAGGGAAAATGTATTTAATACCGTGTTTCTTTAATAAATGTTGGTTAAGCATAATCCATTGTGCTATATATGTATATGTATTTTTATTATTACTCTTAAAATGTTTAATTTTTGACGCGCATATGCAAATAATTAATTCATTTAAATATTATAAAATACTTCCGGCCGCGCGGCTTCGCCAGCTTGAACTTAATTACTTATTTATTGCATTAAGGTATTTATGGAAAAATATTTTTATTTTTTTTATATAAATACTACTATGCATAAAAGGTTATAATTTAAATTTCAAGGAAATTAGTCCTCGAGGGATATAAAAAGTGGTAGTTGCACCATAACCTCTATCTTTCAGTGTTAGTTATATGACAATCGGTTTAGCTGTTATATTTTAGTTTAGATTAGGCCGGACACACAGAAATACAGACAGACAAAAAAAATGTTTGTACTTTGGTATCGTTTAAATAACTACAGAACACGGTTACTTTGAAATCACAGACGGACTCTTTAATTTTATTTATGTACACATATAAATAAAATTATAGAGTCCGTCTGTATTATTTCTAAATATTATTTCTTCACAAAAATTACATTTCCACCTTCCACTACAGCATGTATGCCATATTATAGAACGCAAACTATCCCATTGGGATAAGAGATTCAAGAAGAGCCATCTTCTTGAAGATATCCGCTAATAAACTCGAGCTTCGTCTCTTTCCTTCCAACTGTTACCAGCCATATTGCGTATGTTGTCATCGCAACACTTTGGAGAATTTGCAAGAGCGCGGTCTCCATATTGCTAAATAACATATCAATTATTTAACGAATTACTATTTTCTAAATAATAAACTGTCACCTTTACAATATTAGTAAGTACATCCCGCGAGTTAGTAATCGTAGTTATAATCCTATGACCTATCGTTATTGATGATCATTAAATGTTGGATGTTTCTGTGTCAATAATCTTTGTAGAGAAAGATTTTTTGTAAACAAACTGTAACCAAAATACTAGATTTAGTTTCTTAGAAATGTTTACTCCTGGATTAATACAAATATGATTTCAAATACGAGCAAATTAGTTCAAACTTAATTGATATATTGATAAATTCATTAAGATGTTTTAATTATTTTATTGTAATTTATGTAACATTTACGATTTTATAAGATTTTGTTTTCAGCTATACACTGTATTCTGTTCATAGTATAGTAGGCAGAAGGAACTAAGGAGCTTGGGAATCTAGTTTTAAGACACTATGTTCCCATTAAGACATTTCAGTTCCCTACTCTCCACCAAATTCTGAAAACATTGCGAATTCAGTGATGGAACTCAACACCACACTTTGTCTCGTTACCGAGCGAAGAAATACACATATTAAATATTTCGTTTCTTCGAGCGGGAATCAAATCCACATACTGTCGCGTTTACCGTTACGCGCCCATGCCCCACCACAAACCTCGAAACTGCGCCACGACTGCCAGCAAAATAATCACATACATTTCATAAAAGCATTAGGTACCTTGTAAAACTTTAGTTTCAAATGTACTGAGAGAAATTTTTAATTTCATTAAAAGTTTTAATTATAAAATTATAGATTGCAATAACTTAAACCTAGATAGATAACCATATTCCCCTGTACACTACTACTGTATTATATCTTTACGTATGTATTAATAGAGATGAAAATGAAAGACATTACAGTTTATTTTTTTTTTTCAGCTTCACGTTGTATCCAGCACACATCAGGGTAGGCAGAGGGAACCTAATGTTAAGACACTCCGTTCCCCACTTTCTGCCGATTTCTGGAGGCATTGCTTGTTGAGTGGCAGAACTCAACGCCGCGCTTAGCCTCGATACCAGAGCGAAGAAATGGAATTATAAATTTAAGTAAATATTTCATCTCATCGAGTGGGGATCGAACCCACAACCAGTTGGTTTTACAGTCACACTTCGTGCCGTTTCACGTCACGTTTTTATTTAATAAGAAAAAATAATAAAATAACTAAACACAGTACTTCTTACTTTATATAAAATAAACATTTATTAATCTCTCCTTCACTTTTACATTTTATTATGTCAAGTATTCAAAATCAAGTTTTTATTATCTCTATAAGGTAAAAAATCTAAATTTGGTGTCCAACGATAATCTTTTCTGTACTTTTACAAATTTCAGCTCTTTTCTGTTCTGTTCTTTTTATTATGACGTTCCGAGCGTGCCAGTTGGGTACAAAATCACTTCGCCAATGTCACGTTGAATGGAGAACACACGAGAGAGGTTATACTGTAAAAAAAGAGATATTATAACACAACAAAAAAATGCATGTTTAAAAGAGATCCAGGTAAATGAATGTAATAATATATCTTCGTATGTGTACTAATAGACTAAATATATGAAAAATATTACATTTTATTTATAATATATTTTAATATGTTATAAAAAATTAAATAACACAACAGGGTACTTTTTAATTAATAAAACTTATATATTTACTAGATAAGTAGATTCGACGTATGTCATCTATCTAGGGTTAAATGTGAATAAATAAGTTTTAAATAGGACTAAAATTTGTATAACAAAAGACTATTTTAAATGCTGAGTAGTATTTACCTGGACAAAATAAATGGGATGCTTTCCGTGAAAGTGCAAGGCACTTGTGTTTGAGACTCCTTCACTTTAAGTTATATATTTTGGATAGAAGACTTTAAGCTGCCGACTAAAGAAGTTATCTTTTTGGTTAAACTGATTTTTTTCACCCGCCATTTATTATCCTTGTGAACTCAAGAACTTAGTGTGAAGTACTTACTTTTATTCTTTTTTTTCTGCCTATGAATCTGTAATTTAACTCAATAAGCTCAATAATACTTTATAAATTTTTTTATTACTTATGGAAGTATGAGGATATATCAGAATCTATATTCCATTTCCAATAAAAATAATCTCTAAACTAGACTAAGTACGGCGTTAGGAAAATAGTGAACTATCACTAGGTGGTCTACAAATATAAAACTCAAAGTCGTATTATGATTGTTTCAAAGTTGTATATAGACAATCATAGTCTATATAAATTATCATCATATATTTACAGATATTTATTTACATTAAACCTCAAAATTCCACTCTTACAAAAGTTCATTGGCCTTCATGTATGTATCCTTCCCGAAACTTCGCTAAATCTATTTACCAATTCATTCAAGACAGTTCTGAAATATTAATCCTCCATTGAAAGAGTTGGGACTATCCGGTCCGGAACAGGACTTGGTTTACTTTTCAGAAGGATCCCAGATCAATTCATGATAACTCGATAAAAAACTTTTACGTACATCTTACAATTTCATTTCAAGCTTCATTTCCTTCTGGGATTTCCCTTTGGATTTCTTTTTTTAAAAATCTATTGTATAAGAGAGTTCAACACTACTTTGTTTTTAATAAGACATTTTAATGGAAGAATTTTAAAGCATATTAGAAAGACTAATTCTATCTATTTCTTTATATATTATTACATTCCAAATGATAAAAACAGGGAAACTAGATATTTGTTTTAGTTTAGATATAAGAATTTACTTTCTTTCATTTGCATTAAGATACGGTTACATGGCCAATATTAACATAAATATACTCTGAATAGTGACTTGATATAATATTATAACAAGAAAATGGCGTAATGCAAGATATAAGACTCAAATACAGAATATTTTATTTATAATAATTGTGTTCCTAATATTTTCCTTTCCAAAATATTTTTTTTCCATAACGATAATATAACCCACATTATTGTTGTGGAAATAAAAAAAACACAATCTACGGTTATATAATTGATGTACATAACTTTGATCATTACTATTCAAGACCCATTTCAGTAGTTTTTGCGTCATTATATAATATTTTTTTATAGTATATATTTTATTCATATTTAAGAAAATTTATACAAAAATATATTTAAAGTAACATAACAATTATAGATAACTAGTGGGGACGCGCGGCTTCGCCCGCTTATTTACACCCTTAGGGGTGAATTCTAAAAAAAATACGAAACACGTGTTCAATAAAATATTTTTAACAATCTGAATTTAAATTTTTATAAAAATCGGTGGCGATTTAAACATTTTTCCTTATAAACTTTCAACTCCTTATTTGATCCCTTAAGTAGAGAATTCCAAAAAACCATGAAACACGTGTTCAATGAAATATTTTTAAGAGTCTGAATTTCAAATTTTATAAAAATCGGTGGCGATTTAAACATTTTTCCTTATAAATTTTCAATTCCTTATTTGATCCCTTAAGGAGAGAATTCTAAAAAACCATGAAACACGTGTTCAATGAAATATTTTTAAGAGTCTGAATTTCAAATTTTATAAAAATCGGTGCCGATTTAAAAAAAAATCCATACAAACTTTCAACTTCTATTTCATCCTTTTAGGGTTAAAATTTTTCAAAATCCCTTCTTAGTGGATGTTCAGATTATGAAAATAAATATCTGTCCAAATTTCACGTTTCTACCATTAGCGGTTACGGCTGTGCGTGCGTTTATTTGTTAATTTATATTTCCATTTCTTCGCTCTGGTGTCGAGGCAAAGTGCGGCGTTGAGTTCCGCCACTCAACACGCAATGCGTCCAGAATTCGACAGAAAGTGGGGAACGGAGTATCTTAACACTAGGTTCCCTCTGTGTACCCTGAAGCTGGAAAAAAAGTTTTAGAGTCACAATTTGTGCCCCTGCGCCACGACTGGGCTCGTGGATTACTTTAATGTTATGTTCAACTATTATGTTACCTTAATATTTATTTACACATATTTGTTTTCTAGAAGATTTGTTCGAAATTGCAGAATGAAATTCCATCGACCGTAGCTTTCGGATGTTGGACGTTAATTTTTTTAGTAGTTCAATAGATATTTGGGCATTTGTGTTTAGTTAAAAAGAATTTACAAAAAAATATATATTTCTAAAGAAAATACGAAAATACTGTCTAATTGTTGGGAATGCGCTCGTTATTTGATGTTCAGTGTAATATATTTTTTTATTCATTATGATAAATCCGATGACGATAAATCGATGTCGTCTATGGACGTTCGAAACGCCATAATTAGAGAATTGAACTAAAGGAAATGTCTATAAAGGGTGGAATTATAATAGTAAAAAGGTTATTAAAGTTCGAGCTAAAAATAAAAAAAAGAAACATTTGACAATATAGTAATCATAATAGTTACAAAATAAAAAAAAATATGTTGGCAAAACTATACGTGCATTAATATATAAAATCTATTTTGACAGTTTCCATTGGAATCTTGCGGCTAATCAACCCGAAAGTAATATGTCGTGACAAGGAAGAAAATCTTCAGATACGCTGACTTGTTTTGAAACGACCTTCTATCATCTTTTGTTACTAGAAATTCCTTACCATATTTTTTTTTATGATCAACGAGAACTAGATGAATTCAATATAGATCGATTGAATTGATAAATCTAGATTAATTAAACAGATAAATCATAGAAGTGTATAGACACCGTGTGATCCCGGCCTAGAATAGGATCATTCTGGTGCTGGTGGTGTCGTAAGAGGCGAATAAAGTACGTGTGGTAGAGTCACGTCGCCAGCAATGGCAACACTCATGGGCAGACTCGACCGGATCATTACCACCCCCGGCATTTAAAACCAGCGGGAAGTAGTGGCTTTATGCCACTGCGTTTCGCATAATGCCGGGCTCCGGAGCCCGACCCACCTTACAGGCAGGCAACGCACCTGTAGCTCCTCTGGTGTTGCACGGGGTCGTGGGCGGCGGTGATCACTTACCATCAGGTGACCCGCACGCTCGTTTGCCTTGTCTTTTCCATAAAAAAAAGACAGATGTGTAAGACAGATAAATCATGGAGAATGTGGTAACCATATCCTTGTACGGAATACGCCGAAAATGGGAAACGGAAGTGTCTTAATGAGAACGGAGTGTCTTAACACTAGGTTCCCACGTTCCTTTTGTGTTGTTTTTGTAGGATACATCGTGAAACTAAAAAAACTGATTAATAATTATTCCCTAAGTTTATATTAATGAAATGCACAACAAACGCTACTAAATGTACTAGTAAATGTAAACAAATGCAATATTATGTTTGAATTCAGCTATGGTTTATATTAGTGTTTGGCAGCGATAAATATTGAATACGGCGCATTGTTGGTTGTTTATGACAATTAGGTGCTACATACTGATATCATATTTACTGCTTTTAACAAAAATAGGGTTATAATCGCCGATTCTAATTAAACTACAAATATCCAAAATAAATTTTAATATAGAACTAATAACAATATATTTTATATTATTACTCGACGGATTACCAAATCTATTAGATTTGGTGATCGGTCAGTTTATTCTTCATTTCCCGATAAATAAGTATTGAGTGAAAAATTATTACGCATTACTTTGTTTTTATTGAGCACAAAAATACTTATACAACAGACAATTATTTTACTCTCTTAACCAGTTAAGGTATTGTAAATTTGACAAACGCTAGCTGTTATTATGGGGGTCACGCGGCCCCCATATTATTTTAGCTTCTAGCAAGCAAATTTTTACTATGTATTGATTAAATGCTCATAAATGACAAATAATAAACTCGATTTATGAAATCAATTACTTTTTATTTTTGATAAATAATCTTACCGATTTTTTTTATTACGTTAAAAATATCTATGAAACTTATTGATGTTATTTATTATTTGGAAAGTTATAGCCGAAAATAATATGATTTTACTTATGATACTTATGATTTTAATTGTAGCAAATACAAAAATGGTATAGTATTAATATAAATTTTAGTTGTCACGCCATGGCACGGCCAGTCGTGGTGCAGGGGTATATACGTCCGACAGTAAACGCTACAGGGCGTGGGTTCGATAAAATTATATATTTAGTATTTTTATTTCCTCAATACAACAAGGCAAAGCGCGGTGTTAAGTTCCACCATTTAACACGCAATAGCGCTTACATTAATTGCTGCCTTGCATTATTTGACTACCTAGAAAGACATGTTTTTTGGGAATCAATTTTAAATTCGCAACACGATATACAAATAACCCACTATAACAGTGTTTACGTTCACAGTTTCACAATTTTTTGCATAATGAATGATTTTTTTATTTATATAAAGGAATGAAACATAACAATTTTACTGTAGAATAAACATATACTTATACATACATATTTTTGTGTTGTGCTTGGAAAGCTATATTTGTCCCTTCAGCATAAATTTTATTACACTATTATAAACTTCAATTTTACAACCTCATGCTGTATTCCGTATGTAACAGGGTAGTCAGAGGGAGCCTAGTCTTAAGATGGTCTGCTTCCCACTTTTCGCCAATTTCTGGAGGCACGCGGAATGCGCGCTGAGTGGCGGAACTCAACGCCGTACTTCACCTCAACACTAGAGCGAAGAAATATAATTTTAAATATCATTTCCTCGAGTGAGAATTGAACTTACTACCAGTCGCGTTTACAGTCACACGTTTATCTCCCTGCGCCAAGACTAGCCTCTGAAATGATAAAATATTTAAAATATAAAAAGTCATACCTAAAATTACCTTTACATTTGAATAATTATTTCCCAAGATTCACTATTAAGTGAATGAGGTCGTCGATCTCTCGATCACGCTCGTTGTCACTGACACTTAATTATCATTAAAGGCATATCATTACTGCCGTGATTTCAGGTCTGCAGTAGACATGGACAGCAATAAGTTGTTTTTAAGGTTTAGATATTATCTATGAATGTAACAATAATAAAATGATAAATAAAAAGCTAAGAATTTCTTCTTTAACATTAATGACATAGAAAAAATTATAAAATCAACTCTATTTGTATTCGACATTACATATTTGGAAAATTGACAATTACTTTAAACACTCAAGGGAATTCGAAATAAATTTAATGGTTGAATACAAAAACAGACAGTCTCAAAATTAAATCTATTTTTGACAATTATCAAAGGAAAATTACCTACGAACAATTATAGAAACAATATTTAGACTCTTTTTTATTTTTTTGGTTGCTGGTGGAGAATGGATATCCTTCCCTGTAATTTTCCCAGTGATAGCTACAAGCCTCCTTTAACCATCTTTCTTTGTATAGTATATACATATTTTTTTATTTCATTCAGAACTAGATCTCTTGCTATATTCAATAAAAAAGTTTTGTTATTCTATCTCCCTCTAAAATGATAAATTTAAAAGAGAGATAAAAAGAAAGAGAAAAAGATAGAAAAAAACTTTTTTTTTTTCAATACCAATTTTGATACAATATCAAGCTGTTTAGCCTGCCTTGTCCAGCATCTTCTGAAAGATAAGCCACTGACGATTTTTACAGCTGCAATAACAAATAAAGAATTTCTTTTCCACCTTAATCTCTCTACCTTCTGTATGATTATAGTCTGCAATTATAACGAGGTCTCTGTATCATTTTCCGTTTTTCAAATATGGTGAGAAGAAAAAGTTATAAGGTTTTAGCTATTTTTTACAAGCAAAAATTATGTTATTTTTAATATTAATATAAATATATATAATTTGTGACAATAAAATCCAATTGTAAAATAATGCAAAATAATACAAAAACTAAAATTCACAAAATTATCTAAAGTAGAAAAAACTCAACGCTGCGATTATAATATTACGCAATTGATTAATATTTCCAAATTAAATTCTAAATATTAAAAAATACATCTCCTTTAAAAAAAAGTTAAATTTTATGACATTTATTGCATGCGTGTGAGAAAGAAGTTTACAGCCTGACCCTCACCTAGTAAGCTTAAGGTGTCAAAAGCAAACAGATGATAACAGATTTTCCCATTCATGTCACACCCGTATTCACTATGCAATGGTTCACATTCAACTTGATATGTATAGTAAGTATTTGTTATGACGTTTCTTCATAAAAATAGAATGTATTTTTTGTAAATGTGTTTTTTTTCAACGACCTATTAAATGTTTTATAATTTTTTAAATCAAAATCATAATAATTTTTTTAGCCATTTTATAATTTTTTTTAACCATATATTAATTAATTCCTAATTGTCTGTCTGTTCTTGCTTTAATGTTCTAGAGGTTTATGGTCTGTAAATAGTTTTTTTTTTCCTATTAGTCATTATTGCCAATATTTTATCGGTTCTTTTATTGCTAAACATTCAAAATAAATTGCTTTTTTTCGGTTCTTATAGTGGAATTAAATAATTGTGATTTTTTTTTGTTGTAAATAAAATTGTAAAAAAAACAGTATTAATATTCATAGAAAAGTATTTAATAATAACAACCACAATAGTACCAAAAACTACTTAGATATTTTGGGAAATTCAACAATAAATATTTATAAAGTATACTAATACAATAGATTAAGGCCAGTCGTGGCGTAGCGGCACGAAGTGTGACTGTAAAACCGACTGGTTGTGGGTTCGATCCCCACTCGAGGAGACGAAATATTTACTTACATTTATATTTCCATTTCTACACTCTGGTGTCGAGGTTAAGCGTGGCGTTGAATTCTGCCACTCAACACGCAATGCCTCCAGAATTCGGCAGAAAGTGGAGAACGGAGTGTCTTAACACTAGGTTCCCTCTGCCTACCCTGCTGTGTGCGGAATACAGCGTGAAACTGATTTTTTATACTAACTTTCATTTTTCAGCTTAATTACGTATAAGGAACAGATTTAATTAGGACAATAATAACAATCGTAACAAAAATAAAATTAAGACACTTTTTAGCAGCAGTTGTTGCAGGTCAGTTGTGACACCGCAAGCAGACCGGCATATGGCATATTTAATAGCCGTATCGGCGTTTTGACATTTCTTCTTAAAATTAATGTAGAAATTGTTCATTCTTATAATTTTTTCAATTGCTTGATTATCCTGTTTTCATCGCTTTATCCTTTCCTAAGATACGGCCAACAAGCCTTGAAAACTTATATTAGTTGCGATTTCGCGTGTTCTTCAAGATTATTCATAATTGTTAAACGATCTGACAGGTCATAATTTGACAGTATAAAAGAATTGGCAGCAAAAACAATCAGAAGCCTATAAAATATGACCAGTCTGGATTTTCTTTTGTTACGTTATAAAAAGTCAGTTCGCCTTGCCCTTGCACTAGTAAGGCTGGAAAAATGAGACAAAGAAATATCATCTTTCGATCTCATCATCGGAAGATAACAATGCAGCAGTAGCACCACAAGCCTCTACCTCATCAGGCAAGTCTTCCTCTCCTCAAAAAAACATTTTCATCCGCCTATTACTCACCCAGCTCACAAAGTCAAGACTCTATTTTTTTTGCTATAGGCGCTGTTGACTTAAACACACTATGTGTTCTTAGTTTTTGATAACTCGCACGTCATCATCCCACCTAGTTGAAAAATTTGCAGGAGCACGGTCTCCATTTGAATAATAATGTGTAAATATTTGTATGGTAAACTTTTTTCTAAACAATAAACTACAGTTTAACTACATAGTATTAGTTGGCAAATCCTGAGAGTTAGTAATTGCAGTAGTACGTACAATACGTATCATAGTTGGTGACGTTATATAGTATAGTATTATAAAAATAAATGTGTTTGAAAGAAAAAGCTGCCAGTGTAAATATTAAGCGAAGCTTAAGGCATTTCAAGTCGTAATCGGAATTACATACAAACTTTAACCAAAATACTAATATTTAGTTTCTTTGAAATGTTTACTCTTGGATTAGTACAAATATGATTCCAAAAGAGCAACTTAATTGAAATCAAATTCACTAAGATATTTTAATTATTTCATTGTAATTTGTGAAATCATTATAATTTTGTAAGACATCTTTTTTTTACTTTACGCTATATCTCGCTCATAGCATAAAAGGCAGAAGGAATTAAGTTATGAGAAACTTTAATTCCATTAAGACAATTTAATATATTCAATAATATCGTTCGCAATCGAATCTATATCCTGTCATGCTTACAGTCACGCGCCCCTGCACTACGTATTCTGCACTTCGAAACTACGCCACGAGAAGCCACAAAACTATAATAATATTACATAAAATAATAATGGTACCTTGTAAAATTTTTGCCTTCAACCTACTAAGGTTTTTTTTTTAATTTTACTATACGTTTTAATCATATAAATATAGATTTTGCAATTACTTAAATGTGAATAAGTACTTCTAAAATAGTACTAAAATATGTATAGCAAAGGACTATTTTAAATTTTGAGTAGTATTTGCCAGGACAAAATAAATGGAAGGCTTTTTGTGAAAGTGCCTTGCAAGGCACTTGTGTTTGCGACTCCTGCATTTCAAGTTATATTTTTTAGATAGTAGACTGTAAGCTGCCGACTTCTTCCGTTCAAATTCAAATTCAAATTCAAAATATTCTTTATTCAAATAAACTCGTATAAGCACTTTTGAATCGTCAAATGAACATGTAAACAAAAAAAACAAGCTACCACCGGTTCGGAAGGCAGTTCTGCTGAGAAGAGCCGGCAAGAAACTCAACAGTTGCTCTTTTCAAAGTCAATGGTATTATTACATTATCTGGCAGCTAACCTGCATCACATTCAATAGACATTAATTCCATACATGTTTATCATCTAAATATTCTTGAACAGTGTAATAAGCTTTACTTGTTAGTATTTTTTTTAAAGTTACTTTAAATTGTGGTAGTGGCAAACTTAGAATACATTGCGGAAGTTTATTATATACACGTATACTCAGACCCATAAAAGATTTTTTTACTTTTTGGAGGCGAAAACTTGGCGTAACAAGTTTATCTTTGTTTCTCGTTCCTATCGTATGTATATCACTATTTTTACTGTGACACTGTGCATTTTGCCGGACAAACAGAATATTGTAATATATAAATTGTGAAGCAACTGTAATAATACCTGCATCTTTAAAAACATCTCGCAGAGAATCTCGAGCTCTTAGGGTATAAATATATCTCACGGCTCTTTTTTGGAGAATAAATATTGAATTTATATCGGAAGCACTGCCCCATAGCAACATTCCATAACATAAAATACTATGAAAATAGCTATAGTAGACTAGTCGGGCAGTTTCAACGTCCGTCAGTTGTCTTACTTTTTTTATTGCGAACGCGGCAGAGCTGAGTTTATCCGCAAGTGCTTCTAGATGAGTGTTCCACTGGAGTTTGGAATCTATAGTTAAACCTAAGAAAATAGCTGATTTCGACACATTGAGGGTTTCTCCTTTAATTTCTAGACTAAGATCACGTTTATTAACGTTTGGCAAAGCAAATTCAATACATTTGGTTTTTTTAGCATTTAACATTAAATTATTCTTATCAAACCAATAGAGAATATGGGATAATGCACTATTCACTTCGTCATAATTTGTTTTATTTCTGTCTACCTTAAAAATTAAAGAGGTATCATCTGCGAAGAGTACAATATCACATAGGTTCTTTGCATAAAAAGGCAGATCGTTAATATAAAGAAGAAATAAAAGGGGACCAAGTATAGATCCTTGTGGAACGCCCATCCTTAGAGGAGATCCAGATGATTTTACA
>JAAIXJ010000182.1:86880-109135 GCA_013403705.1 Heliconius hermathena
GTTATACCATGTACAACGGGGTTTTGTATATTGTATGCTACTAAAGTAGCAATTTGTTTTTTAAAATATAAAGGTAGATACAATGTATCTTCTGTCAACTTACAGCTATTATAAATAAATTTATTTAAATCTAAATAAAATAATGCGTCGCTATGACGTTCTGTCGTATTATATAATGTCAAGTTCAGAGTCGTTCAGAGTTCGTTATCTTTTTGGTTAGACTTATTTAACTATGCGTCTAAATATAATAATGCTTAACCTCGACACCAGAGCGAAGAAATGGAAATATAAATTTAAGTAAATATTTCATCTCTTCGAGTGGGGATCGAACCCACAACCAGTCGGTTTTGCAGTCACGGCCTCTATATTATTATAATACAAATGATAAAAACAGGGAAACTAGATATTTGTTTCATTATAATTTTAATAATAAATTACTTAATTTGCTTACTTTGATTATCATTAAGGTACGATTGTTTAACCATATTAGTTGAAACGTGTTCTGAACACCGACTTAAGATTTTTTTGTCAACTTCTCGCGGTATCCCGCACACAGCAGAGTAGAGGTAACTTAGTGTTTAGACACTTTGTTTACCACTTTCCGTCGAATTATGGAGGTATTGCGTGCTGAGTGGCGGAATTCAACGCCGCTCTTTGCCTCGACACCAGAGCAAAGAAATGAAAATATAAATGTAAAGAAATATTTTATTTCCTCAAACCTGTTGTGTTTACATTCGCTCTTTTTGCTCCTGTTTATGGAAAAAGACAAGGCAAACGAGTATACGGGTCACCTAATGGTTAGTGATCATGCGGTAGAGAACGCACAGTGAGGAGACATCAAGCCCTGCACAGACTATTGGGTCCCCAACGATTCGATCTCGCTCTACGTTGTATGCGATACAGGGCTGCACCAGCCCAGAGATGAGAACAGTACTCCATATGAGGCCGAACCTGGGCCCTATAAAGGGCCAATCGGTGTTTTGGGGTGAAGTACTGTCTCGCTCTGTTGATGACCCTCAGTTTCTTTGAGGCCAACTTGGCTTTGCTTTCCATATGATCGCGATACTGGCAGTCACTCGAAATGCTACGGCTTAATGTGCTGATACTGTGCGCGGCTGTAAGAGGAGTGTTTTGGAAGACTAGTGATACGACAAATGGGATTTTTTTAGGGTAAACGCGCCAACTTTCATCTTCTCGGGATTGAATTGAACCAAGTTCCTTTCACTCCATGAGAAAACATTGCTGAGGGATGCCTAAACTGAAAACACAAGTTTATGTTGGCATTGGTCGACGTTTTCCCGAGAAAAACTAGCGCGGCCGAAATAAAGAGCGTCCACTGGACTATCATCTGCATAGCAATAAGTGCTAGAATCATCAATTACATGTCGTCAATAACATGTCATTGATATGCAAAAGAAACAGCGTAGGGGACAGCGTGGGCACACCAGCGTTCACGGGCATGTGTTCGGAGCAAAAACCGTCGACAGCGACCTTGATGCTGCGCCTAGTGAGAATGCTGGCGGTCCACATGCATAAATTCTCGGGAAGCCCATAAGATGTAAGCTTAGCACGGAGCATCACATGCCAAACTCGAACAAAGGCCTTCGCCATATCCAAAATTAACTGCCAGGCCCTTTCCTTTGCTTTCAATAGCCGCAGCCCAGCAATGGGTTAGGTTAGGTAAAACCAGAAGGTCACCGGTTGAGCGATCATGGTGGAAGCCATATTGACGATCATTAATCAATCGTTGATTCTCTAGAATATAATGTGTAGGCGTATACAAACTAGATCGTGACTGTGGCTTATCATACATCAGTCAAACAAAGAGAAGCATCGATGTTAAAGTGAAAGAACACATCTCCGATATCAGGGATGGGCATGTATCAAAGTGAGCTGTGTGTGAGCATACTGTGGACAAGCGCAGCCATTACATCAGGTTTGATAAACCCTCCATCCGCAAGGCTATTTAAATACAATTTTATTTTAATAGAAAGGACGGCTGTAAGCTTTCTACCACCTGGAACCCACTCATAAAATCATTGAAGTCTCAAACCCACGCATACCAGAGGGCAAGATTGTGTCAGCTTATTTTGCAGGAATCCAGGGCAGTACGCTAGGCAATCAAGAAATTGTTGGCGGTACTTTGATATAATAATTATGTCAACTGATAGACGAATGCTACCTCAGTCTACCCGTGACCACAGACTACTGCAAAGTTTTCAAAACATCGGGTTTCCAAAAATGTATATAATACTAAACATACGCGATTAATCCGGTTTAATAGTTTTATTTAAATTATGTAAATATGTATTTATTTATGTATACACCTATCATTATATGATATTATGCTTTAATATTTAGATATTCACTTACTGTGTACATCCCTTCCCATTTAATTAACTCTTTTTTCTACCAAAGAAAAAAGAGACCAGTTTTTTGTACTGATTTATATGTTTCTTTCAAATTTGATGCTTTATATTTATTCATGTTGTACAATACAGAATATTTTACTTTAGTAAACATACGCGATTAATCGTGATAAATCAAAGATCTTACTTAATACTTATGTTAGTATTAAAATTACATATTTCACTCGAAATTATAGCAAAGAAAAGGCTTAATAGAAGATACAAGTTACAAGATTCAGATAAAATACATTTATTCTAATATGTTCGCAGCGCACTTATATTTTAAATTTTAACTTTTCAAAATAATTACTTCTAATATTATAATGTAAACCTCATTATCGTTATCGAAATAATTATTGTGGAAACATCAAAAAGCATTTTTATTATTTTGGAAATAATAAACACAACCTATCGTGATATAAATAATGCAGTTTTGATATATTTACGATTATCTGGCTCCTCTTATGTTACACGCATTGCTGCCGGTATCAGAGCTAACGGTATCTTAGCTGCATTGAAGAAACAGTAAAACCTCAGCACAGCTACACGTTTTGCCGTACATAATGCAGAGTTGGTACCGACGCTGTTATACGGCAGCGAAACGTGGATATTACAGAAGAAGAATGTAAGAAAGATGAATGCGATGGAGATGCGATTTCTTCGTAGGATATGGGAGTCAGCGTAGCTGATCTAATTCGCAGTAAAGGGATACATATAATGGCAGGTACTTGCGAGGATGTCTCGGTGAGAATGAAGAACTTGCTCAGCTTGCTCAGCTGGTTTGGGCACGTTGAACGAATAAGTGATGAAAGAATGGCGAAAAATATTTATGACGGAAAAGTGAGCCGTAAAAAAGGTAGAGGGAGTCCTCGGTTGACCTTCGAAAATACAGTCATCATCATCATCATCAAAGATACTGGAGGAAAGTCACGTGACATCGCATGAGGACTCCCGAAGGGCATGTATGAAGAGGTTGATGACAGTGGACTAGGCGAAAGAGGTATAGAGATGCGCTCAGGTCCCTTTGATTACCCCGCTAGAGATACAGCGTGAAGCTAGTTTAGGTTAGTTTTTCATAGCACGGCTTCGAGGTCCGCCACTCAACACGCAATGCCTCCAGAACACAGCGAAAAATATCTGCCTACTCTGCTTTGTGCCGGACACAGCGTCAATCTTAAAAATAAATATATTGATAAATAGTAAATAAATTATTTTTTAAAATTATAATCCCATGTATAGCTTTGATTATGTAGCATCATATAATATCAATTTACTTACAATTTCGAGAAGGAAACAATATATAATTCAATTTGTCGATTTTTTGAATTATCTTTTATAGTAGGTAACAAAATATTTTTTTTTCCAATATATTTTATAGAAGATTTGGTCGGGTATTTAATTGATATGCTTTTAACCTTTATGTAGTTCAATAGAGATTTGAGCATTTTTGTTTTCTTAGTGCGCTATGATATCGAGACGATGCTAATGAGACGAGACTTAATATCCAATTCATTTATTTTAAATAAAATTTCGTTATTTAAACGCCACAAAACAATAGTGGAAAATAATTTCACAATTGCATCGTAGCGAATAAATTTAGTACTGACATAGCGTATTTACAAATGTTACTTTCAAATAATATAATTATTGTGTAATACTCCTACAATACTCTCTCTTTTTTTTAAATGTATAGAAACGAATATAAAATAATTGAAATAAAATATATAAAATATTACGCCAATAAACTAAATAAATTGATCCAGAAGTTTAATTCGTTTGCCCAAATCTCGTAACTCGATGAGGTGTTTTGCTGTTGACGGCTGCTGCGTTTGCGTATTGTTTCCGTATTTATGACGTTCTGCGGATGGTGTAATTTTGAGTTGTGAATTCGACTTGGCTTACGATAAAGGCAGGCGTAAGTCGGTTTATAACTATTTTATACATAAAATGCCACAAGAATTCAGCAGAAAGTGGAGAACGGAAGCATCTTAATGGAAACGGAGAGTCATAACACCAATTATTTACCTCTATTTATAGGATAAAGCGTGAAGCTAAAACTAATGATTATTAATTATTCCCTAAGTTTATATTAATGATATGTAAAACGCTACTAAATATTTTTGGTTTATAATATAAAATTAAATATAAATTAAATTAGCTTCACGCTGTATCCCGCACACAGCAGGGTAGGCAGAGGGAGTCTAGTGTTAAGACACTCCGTTCCCCACTTTCTGCTGAATTCTGGAGGCATTGCGTGTTGAGTGGCAGAACTCAACGCCGCGCTTAACCTCGACACCAGAGCGAAGAAATGGAAATATAAATTTAAGTAAATATTTCATCTCCTCGAGTGGGGATCGAACCCACAACCAGTCGGTTTTGCAGTCACACCTCGTGCCGCTGCGCCACGACCGGCCTCGTTTATAATATAATAGATATATGGACTGGTTTATAATATAATAGATATATATGGACGCACCGATAAATATGGAATACGGCGCATTGTTATGATTGCCACGTTTATGACAATTAGCTGCGACATGCTGATATCATATTTACTGTTTCCAATAACATTAGGTTTATGACCGCTAATTCTAATTAAACTATATAGAAAACAAATTTTAGTATAGAACTTATTATGTTATATTCTATTAGTAAATTTGGTGATCAGTCACTTTATTCTTCATTTCCCGATAAATATCTACGTGTTCAGTGAAAGATACTTAAGTTTTACTTTATTTTATAGAGTTGCAGATGTTTGCATTTCTTAACTATGGTAACACCTCCAGTCAAAATGCAATATCTTGAAAATTTGCCAGAAAGCGGGGAACAGAAAAAAAAACATTTTGATTTTGTAGAAGGGAGTATGGATACTTAACTTTCGCCTAGTTCTACTATATGCGGAATAAAATGTGAAAAAAAAATTGAAAAATAAATATGTAAATAAATTACTTTGACGAAATTGTACCGAAATAAACGCATTCTAAGGATTATAATAATATTTTTTGTAACATACAATTCAAATTTCTTTCATCTAACAAGTTACATTAACTTATCATAATATACAGGATGGAAGCATCAGCGCTCCTTTTACGGGAACAGCATATGCGGTAAAATATTTCGTGTGACGCAGTTACGCATAGATAAAAATAACGTTAACACATACTACTACAAAAATACTACTAAAGATTAAACAATTTTGAACTTTGCCACCAATACCTACGCCTCGATTTCGGAATGAGGCGTATGCGGCGGTTTCCTTTTGATAATGTCTGCGTGCGTCGTTCTTAACAAATGGCGTTTTATTTTACAACGATAATTTTATTATTTATTTTGTTTCAAAAAATCACTTTCTCATTTTTGGAAAAAAAAAATAATTGTATTAAGCTTTTAAAGAGTAGTTAAAACCGTTGTTTCATTTCAAGTGGTGCTGACAAAAACACTCTGTATACTTGAAATCGATAGAATATACGAAAGATTCAAAGAAAAAAAGTCATATAACGTAATGAAAGAGCCATAAGTATATTGTAAGTAAGATATATACAATGATATATAGGTATACATATATCGTGTTTCTTTTATATTATAACAGAAAATTATAGCAAATGCTAAAATGGTAGAGTATTAATTTAAATTCTAATCGTCATGTCACGGAACGGCCAGTCATGATGCAGGGTGCAAAAGTAGGCGCAACAGGTTTTTCCAAGCTCTGAGAAGGAGGCAAAACGTGGCGTTAAGTTCCACCACGTAACACGCAATGCCTCTAGAATTTACGGGAAGTTGAGAATAAAGTGTCTCAATAGTGTAATAGGTAGGTAGCGTGTTAACGCTAGGTTCCCAAGTTCCCTCTGCCTACCCAAGTAAGTGTGGGATACAACGTGAAACTAAAAAAATAAATAAATAGGTCTTAAAGTTTTGCTGCTTTGTGAATTATCTGACTACCTCGAAAGACATTTTTTTCCGGAAACCAACTTATAAATTCACAACATGTTATTCGAATAACTCACTATAACAGTGTTTTTCTTCACAGTTCCTCTGTCTTTGCGTAATGATTTTTTTTTATTTATGAAATAAAATGGAACACAACAATTTTAACTGAGGAATACAATATATTAATACATATTTTCATGTTGCTCTTTTAAATATTTACGACTATATAATAGGTATAAGGTAATATATACTTTAAGTCTATTAAATAAAAAAAGTCTGATATGATAAAATATATGCTATCAAATAAAATCAAAACTAACTAAACCAAAAACAGTAATTTTAAAATTACTTTTACATTTGCATAATTATTTCCCAAGATGAATAGTGAATAAGGTCGTCGATCTCTCGATCACCGACTCTCGTTGTCTCCGACACTTAGTTATCATTAAAGGCTTGTGATTACAGGTCTGCAGTAGACAGTAGTATGCGGAGAAAGCAATAATAAGTTACTTAGGTATAGGTGTTGTTACCCATGAATACATAAATATATCCTTATTTTAACCAACAATAAAAAACGAAACCGATCGAAATTTGAATTTAAATAAAAAAATAGCAATGGTTTATCAGCTCTGATCAAGAAGATGCCTTTGTATTTGAAAAATTATTTGCTGATATTCCAGTTTCCACAACCGATACACTTATTATATAAACTCTACAACTGTCACCGTGAATCATTACTTAAGTAGAGCGTATACAAATGTAATGTAGATTTTAAATTTAAATCAGACAATTCAAGATACATTGTTAAGAAATTTAAGTACCTAGATATCAAAAAAACGTCAGATCTATGGGGTATTTTGGTCAAATTGATTAGTTTTATATTAGACGCTGTTGCTCCTCACCTCGCAATTATCTCTATATATAATAAAACAGTAAAAATATTTTGTCTGTAAATTTAGTAATTTTGACTGAAATGGATAGAGGGACACTTAAAAAGAATAGTAGAAAGCAAAAATATTTTTTTTTTAAATTTCTTATCTGTCTGTCTGTGTGCCTGTACATATGACCACGTAAATCTCCGAAAGTACTGAACCGATTTACTTAAAACTTTCACCAAATGTTTTGTTTTAACTCAGAATAACATTTAAAGTTTGTTTTATCAAAATCGGTTAATTAAAAAAAGTTAACGTCATTTGAATGAACTCACGGCATTAATTTGCCTGCGAAAATTATACAGCAATCTATATCTATACTTATAATAAATGTATAGCTGTTTATAATATATTTGTATTTTCAACTATATAGTATGTATTTAGTAAAACGTCGTTTTCGATGAATATAATTATATATTAAGTGAAATAATTTAACATAAAACGGAAACGCGCTGGTAAGATTTTTGGCTAAAGACTGACATTCGATACGTCTTGGTTATATGACTGTTGATAAAAATATACATTTTTAAAGCAGTATTTCTTATAGTATAATACAAATATTAAAGTAAATAAAATTGAATTGTTGGTGAAGGTTGCCTTCATAAATCATAAGTTTAAGTCGTAATTAATTCAAGACAAATAAAGGAGGATAGTCGTGGCGTAGGGACACAAAGTGTGACTGTAAAGTTCGTTTAAATAAATCTATATCAAAATATCTTAAAACATCCTTTATGTGTGCTCTGTAATAACTACATATTTACCAATTGTACATTCGGCTAATTATATATGTATTCTAATTTAAAAACTACAGCAATCATTTTATATAGAATATTATTAATTCTTACCCAAATCAATAATTTAACATTTAAGGCTGTTTCTGAAGAGTAAATTAAATTATTCATTGACGTCAGAACATTTAACAGAGTAAAGGTAAAAAGAAAGTAATGTTACAAAAATATATATGTATAATAAATAATTAGCTTTATGTATCAATGCTCAAAGTATATTATTATAAATATCTTGATATCAACATTGCACAAAACAATCATAAAGTCTTATAGAAATTACAGATTAAAGTAATAAAAAATCATATTAGAAGTCATTATAGTTGTCAGTCAATTCTGTTTATTATAATAAATGAATAATCATGTAGTTCAAGCGGGCCGAAGCCGCGGGCGGACAGTGTTTAATAATTGTAAATAAATTATGGCGTGTTTCCTAACCTAATGAAATTAAAGAGTATATATGACGCTTGGGAGGATCACAATATGCTCTTGTACAAGAGAAACTCATTCTTCTGGCCTTTTATTTAGTTGACAAAGTTCAGAGGACTGATGTGAATGGCAAGAAATCGCCTGAGTCAGTAATCAGCAAGGTATAGATTATTTTATAGGTTAGGTTATATATAAATAATTTACCGTATCTGGTTGAAGAGAACCATGAGATAGTATTGTTTGCTGATGACACTTCACTATTTTTTCAAATTAAAAGACAACAAATTGTATATGACGATGTAAACAATGCCCTCTCGAAAGTAGCACATTGGTTCAGTGTTAATAACTTACTATTGATGATTCTTATGATCGTATGATTCTTAGAACACATAAATAACACGAAAATTGGTAAGTCGAAAGTCGAAGTACTCCTGAATGGTTTACAGTGGGGACCTCACATTGATGGATTGGCGAATTGGCATATAACTTCTTATTTTGAATAAAATTATTTGACTTTGACTTTGTTATCCCTGTTACCGGCAACAACGACCTATATACGCCTATATACACCTCTTCACATCCATCTCGTATATTCCACACATACAACACATTACATTCCAACGGCCTATATACGCCTTTCCACATCCATCTCGTATATTCCATCTCTGCTGTTCATATTTCTCAAATAAACCATTTCATTAAGCCACTTACCATCACTACCACTTCGTTAAGGCAAAAATTTAAAGATATTAATATGTTGACACTTGCATCTCAATACATTTTTGAAAATGTTACAAGTATGTACGTTAAAAGAATGTTAAAGCTTTGCCAAAATCGATGATGAACTACATACATAATATCAATACTAGAAATAGGAGTAAACTTATTGCTCCTGTAACCCGATGACATCGAGTCCGTAATTCTTTCATGGAACAATGTGTACGTTTCTACAACAGGATCTCAGAAAACGTCCGAGAATAATCTATATCACCATTTAAAAGAGTTGTGAAAAGATGTTTGTGTGTTAAAGGTTATTACCAAATTAATAATTATAGCATTTCATTTCCAAGGCGTGATATCATTTAGATATCACGCCTTGGGAATGAAATGCTCGCTCCAGTCTGTTTCAAAGTATCATTGTCAAAAATCTTAATATGTATTTTTTTTTCAATTGATTGCCATTTAAAAATTAATAAAGGAACAACAATACATATAACTGATTGTATAACTGATTTAAAAAAAAAGTCCCGCTGAGTTTTTTGCGCCGGTTCTTCTCATTACTGAGGCATTAACTTCAGTGAACTGGTGGTAAATTATTTGACGTTCAAAAAATGAAGTATGTAACCTCTTATTTTGAATAAAATTATTTGACTTTGACTTTGATTCACTTGTCCTAATATCTTACCATTAACGTTGATCTTGCATTCCGTACTTTCTTAATTTCTTCCATCAGTTCTTTGGATATTAATAACTCTCACGTCCAATTACTGACTTACACTTGCATGACAAAATGAAATTTTACTATTTATAGTTCTAGAGCAAAATTGTAAATGAAATTTTCTGATTTTAAAAATGAATTAATTACTTAACCCTCTGTGATTGACGTGGCGTTATTTTTTATATTATACTGACGTGGTAGACGAGACACGTTTTTTAATTACAAATATTTTTAAAGTATTAATTTACGCAACTCTTTTATTTATATTCATTAAATTAGTATTCTAGTATATATGCTTAATTTAATTTAGATTAACAAAACAATGTTTATTTTCAAAGTAGAACAGTGTTTATTGATTTTTACATAAATCACTCAATCTTCTTTAACAATAATGACATAGAAAAAAACTAAATTAACTTTATTAATAATTAAACATTCAACATTTGGAAAATTCACTATTTCTTTAATGAGTCTAGGAAATATTGAAAACTATATTAATAATGGTTGAATACAAAATTAGACTGTCTCAAAGTTACATCTTTTTTGTCAATTATCAAAGGCAAAATAAATTGCCTTCGAAAAATCACAGAATTTTTTTTCTGTGATTTTAGTCTCCTTTTTTATTGATTGTTGGAGAAATAGGACAGTTCTTTATTATTTGTTTGAATACTCCCAACTACTGGTGGTGGATACAGAACAACTCTGCTTGTAATCTGCCTATGATAGTTATAATCCTCCTTTGGACATCTCTGTCTATTCAGATTTTTAATTTTTTTATGACATTCAGCACTAAATTTCTTGCAGTTTATTATATTTAATAAAAAAATATATATTTCTTAACCATCTAGTTCACTTCACCTTTCGCATGACTATAGGTTGTAATTATGACAAGGTTTTCTGTATCATTTTCCATTTTTCGAAGGAGATGAGTAGAAAAGGACCTTATCATATTTTGGCTATCCTTTACAACAAAAATTTATGTAAATAGAATAAATTTCTAAAATAACGCGAAATATAATAATATAAAAACACATTGTCTAAAACAGCTTTGCCTTTCCATAACATCGAGATTAAATTAACACAAAAATATATGTCCAAGTGAGAATCAAACCCACACGTATCAGTTACGTTTGCAGTCAAAAACGTTTCACTGCACCACATTGGTCCATTACGTATTAATAAGCATAATTTTAAGTCTTAATATATAATAATAAAAAAATATTTTTATTAAAGTAAAAAGCAAGAAAATATTTTATTTCGTAAAATCACATAAGCCACAACTACTGTAAACAAGGGTGGATAATTTATCTTGTTGAATGAAATTGGCGGATAATTTATCTCGTTGATTAAAAAAAGGTACTCATTTCTCTTGCAATATGATCTACAAGTCACGGATTTTTCCCATCTCTTTCGAATATACGATGAAATGTGATACTCTAGGAAGTCGGGATTGAAGTGTTCGTGTGAAACTTTCGTATTATTTTACAATGTTTCTATGTAATAATGCTTATATTTTTATAATTTATAATGTCTTCTTTTATATATAATATCTTCTGCCATTCTTTAAAATATATGGAAAAAAATTCTCAATTCCGAATTAAAAAGTAGCCTACAAATTACTGAAAGATAATGATCTTTCAGTAAAAGTCTCATAAAAATCGGTTTAGCTGTTCTAAAGATTAGCCTGGACAAAACAAAAGACAGACTGAAAAGAAAAGAAAAACTGATTGTTTCAGTTCCCTTTCAGTAATTACATATATGCACTTGAAAAAATCGGGTTATTTTAAAATCACAGACAGTTACTTCTTTTTTATATGAGTAGATTTAATATTTGAAGCTTCTCAATTTTCTTTAGTATAATCTGTATAATAGTACAGAATTAACTACACCAAATACAATACCAACAGTCAAAATTTAATTACCATTAAAAAAGTATGCCTCAATAACTCGTACGTGTTTATGAGGCGTGTTTATTTGAAATCTAGATCCAATACCCAGTTTAGGTGCTGCTGGGTGGCTGTAGTAATGCTTAGCCATGCACTATTACTATTAAACACCCTGTTCATATTAAGACACTTCCGTTCTCCACTTTCCGCCGAATTCTGGAGGCATTGCGTGTTGAGTGGCAGAGATTAACGCAGCAACGCCGTTTTTAGCACCAGAGAAAGAAACGAGAAGAATATTCAATATTTTAATTTCTTTGCTCAATGAAATAAATAACTACATGAACAATTTTAATATAATGATTGAGAATTTCTTCGAGTTATTATAAAATAGAAGACAAGCCCATCGCTTTTACAATCAAATCAGCTGCCCCATTGCGATACGACCAATTTAATTTTCAACGATTTTTATCTACAAATTTCATCATCAAATCTACAAATATATACAAAAAATACAAAGAAGTGAAATAAAAACTGTTTACAAATAAAAGCATAAAAAAAAAATTAATACCTCTTTCGTTTATTAAAGTCATGTGTCATCGAAATGGCTTCATAGTTAATGAATGTAATGTCTTAAGTGGAATAATATTTTTATGAACGTTGAAATATTTACAATGAAAAATATAGTTTCCGTTATTAATGTTTGGTTTATTATTTATAGTTTTTATTTTTTTTTTTGCTTTTATATTGTGTAATTACACCTACTTGGTTAGTTATTTTTTTTCTTACTAAGGTATTATTTTCGACAACTAAAATGTGATTTATAAATATATAATGAAAGTATACATTTTTTTTTAATTTTTAATTTTTATTCATTTTGGAGTAAAATTCTGCGATTAATCTTGGAACTCCACAAAAGTATCACGTATAGCAGATTACTCTATAAATTGATATAGAAGGCTTTAAGCCAACTGTCCTCAAGGAATCTATAGTTTAGAATATATATTATATACATACAAACATTTACTACTAAAATATTTTTATATTTAACCAAGAAAATATAATAGCATGAAAATATTTCAATCTAAAAAACATTGTAACGCTCAATTAAATAGAAAATCCTTTTGTAAATTAAAATAACATAACAATTTTGTTTAGATTATATTATAGCAAAGTAAAAATATTATTTAAAAGAAGTTTTGAATTGCGTTTTCATACGGAAAAATCAATTACAGAATCTCATATCTGATTTCATTTTAACAAGCAACTAGTATATTTGAGGCCAGTCGTGGCGCAGTGGCACGAGGTGTGACTGTAAAACCGACTGGTTGTGGGTTCGATCCCCACTCGAGGAGATGAAATATTTACTTAAATTTATATTTCCATTTCTTCGCTCTGGTGTCGAGGTTAAGCGCGGCGTTGAGTTCTGCCACTCAACACGTAATGCCTCCAGAATTCGGCAGAAAGTGGGGAACGGAGTGTCTTAACACTAGGTTCCCTCTGCCTACCCTGCTGTGTGTGGGATACAGCGTGAAGCTGATTTTTTTTTTAACTAGTATATTTTTTTCTTTTATAAGGTGACTTTGTTTTTCAAACAATAACTTTCTTTGAGCCATTTTTAACATAACATATTTAATAGAGTAAGCAATATTAAAAAGCCGGAGAGGCCGTAGTGGAGGCGTTTTAAAAATGTAGCTTATGCTTACTTTAAGACCCTCAAGTATCTATATATGAAATGTCATTACAATGAGTTTATCAGTTTGGTCGTGGCGTCACAAACAGACAGAGAGAGCTACTTTCGCATTTATAATATTAGTATGGATATTTCACATTTTTATTTTCTTATTTTGCACATTTACTTAAATTTCACTGTACACTACGTTAACAGTGGTATTTGTAGGTGACTGGCAAAATAAGTACATTTATTGGAGATCGTAATGGACAAAGATATATTTGTTCAAATTGGAATTTCTAAATTACTAAAATCTTTAATAATTTAAAGAGTAAACTGGAGATATTGAAGAAATTCTCGAATACGAAATAATTTATTTGGATAAGGATTCATATTTTACATTCAAGGTATGAATAACATGCCTAATATGGATATGTTCTTTAATTTTGGTGATTTTTTTTTTGTTTCATCTTCAACAATACATCAAAGACATTTTATACCTACTTATTTATTGCTCAGGTTTCATTATTCAATTTTAGCTAAACTATTTAGATTTAGACATTTAAACAGTGAAACAGAGTCAATAGAACAACGGATGGATGTGGATTCGATTCCCATGCCTTTAGAATTCGGAAGAAAGTGGAGAACTGTTGCCGTGTGAGGTTACCCTGCTATGTGCGGGATACAGTGTGAAGCTAAAAAAAGTGTTACTTAATCTGGAATGTTTAAATTTTATTTCAGAATTATAACGCTCTTTTGTTTTATTTTAATGTAACCTTGTTAAAATTAACTTAAAAAAATAAAATAAATCAGCTTCACGCTGTATCCCGCACACAGCAGGGTAGGCAGAGGGAACCTATTGTAAGACACTCCGTTCCCCACTTTGACTGACCTCTAAAACTCAATTGCAGAAAACAAATTAACTTAATAGAGAAATTTTATAACTCCGACCACTTTTAATTGCATAAGTTAACTTTGTTACTAATGATTAGTATTAGAGCTCTATGGAAGAAGCCAGTTTCAATTCTATTTCGTAGAGATAATTAAGCATCAGTATTTCTTTGGGACCATAGTAAAATTATATGAACACTTTACATAGTAATTTATTTTCATAATAAAACATTCATAATTTTATTTTGTAAGTTAACAAGACGTACTTTTGAAACTACAACAAGATATTTTAAGAGAATCAATTTAAAAGGTAAACACAGTAAATCTGAAGATCAAAACCTTCTTTTATCAATTATATTAACACTTTTTTATTTTAAGTACGAATATCTAAAAATATTGCTCATAGAATATACAAAAAAAATTTACATGTTTATATTACTTTTTTTTACAAATTATAAGATGAAGATAATAAGGCCACACTTTGAGTCTCTGCGCCACGACTGGTCTACTGATACACGAGGTACAGTAGCAAAGAATATAAAACTATAAACAAATTAAAACTATGTTATCTAAGTTTCATTTGCAAATGTTCATTTATAAGCAGTGTTGTATAGAAACATTTCATTTAATTTACTTTAGGTAAGATACCCGTTTTCTTGTGAACCAAATTACTGGCGAGGCGGGTTTGTACGAGATAGGATGAAAGAAATGAAAGGACAATGGTCTAGTCTCAAATGTTGAATTTGTATTGTACATTTATCCAGGGAAATGGTATTTAATATCGTGTTCTTCTTATAAAAAATTATACGTAATCTTCTGTGCATGACAATGTGCAGTTTTATTACTACATTTAAAATGTTAAATTTTTAACACGCACATGCTAATAATTGTAACTTAAAGTCATTAAAATATTTATAAAATGCTTGGGACTAATGGACAAACCACCCGCAATTTGGCACTACAAGTCAGCAGATTGGGTTAAAATGCGTACATTTTACTCATCTTATCCGTGGAGGCCGATTTGCTTCTTTTCTGGCGTATTGTGATTTGGCTGCCTTGAAAAAGCACGCCTATGTCCACATTAAAGCCCGGGAAAGCACCTTCTCTGATGTTGCTTGGGGTCGTTTGTCTTGTCTTTTGCATAAAAAAAATCCCACGTATGGCTAACTTCTCTATTATGTAGCATCATATTATAACAAAATTCTAAATTGTTTCAGTAAATGTTTACATTTATTTTATCTATTACATAAACTTATATAATAAGAATCTATCTCTTATATAAATTGCTTAAAAGAAAAATAAGGAATTATTTTGTACAATAGCTGTATAAAATTTTAACAGTCAATTCACTTAGTATTTTGAGAAGGAAACAATATACAATTCAATTTGTCGATTTTCAATAAAGAATTATCTTTTATATTAGGCAATTATATTAATGTAAGTAACATAATATTTGTTTATGCACATTGGTTTTCTAGAAGATTTTTTCGAAGTTGCATAGTGAAACTCTATCGAAAGATCAACCGTGGAAATTGAGTGTTGGATAGTTATGATATACCTTTTTGAAATCTTCGTATTGAGCTCTTGAATTTGATACCCATATTGTGGTATACGAAATGAAAAAAAAAAAATCACTAAGTCCAATGGCATCCCACAGCCGCCATGATTGTTTTTTTTAACGCCACCTATTTAAGAACACTTGGGCTGCTAATACGAATGTAACGATACCTCAATTATATAAATCCGTTCAGCGCTTCTGGAGATATGAGGTAATAAAGAATATTACATACATACAAGATACGCGCGAAAAACATAACCCTTCCTTAGCAGTCGGGAAAAAGGATGATAAAGACCAGGCTAAAGATAAAATAAATACGTTAAAGTAGTCATCATGGTAACAAAACAAAAGGAAAACTATACGTGCAATATATAAAATTTATTTTGACACTTTTCAATGGAATCTTGCGGCTAGTCAACCCGAAAGTAATACGTTATGACAGGCAAGAACATCTTCAGATACGCTGACTTATTTCGAAACGACTGTCATCTTTTTTTTTCTCTAGAAATTCTTAACCATATATATATGCTTTCTTATGATTAACGAGAACGAGATGAATTCAATGTAGAGCGATTACTTTGATAAATCTAGATTAATTATATAGATAAATCATAGAGGTGTATAGAAAAGTGGCAAATAATTCATCAATCATAATTCCTCAAGAATTCAGAAGAAAGTGGGAAACGGAAGCGTCCTAATGAGAACGTGAGTCATAACACTAGGTTCCCAGGTTTCCTTAGTCTACCCTGGTATGTATAGGATACACATTGAAGCTAAAAAAGGATTATTTATTATTCCCTAAGTTATATTATACTTTATACAATTATATAAAGAGGAAAGATTTATATGTGTGATAGATTTATATGTTGTAGTGACTTAACATAAAATATTCTGAACCAATTTTTAAAATTCTTTTACCATTAGAATACTACATTATCTCTGAGTAACATTGGTTATATTTAGTATATTTATATGTAGAAAAATTTAGGGATCCCTACAAAGATTTCAATAATGAAACTTAAGGTGTAAAAAAGTACGATTAAAATGTTCAAATATTGTAATTTCTACAAAGTTTCGTAATACAACTACTTTTTTGCCGACTATAATCAAAGCATGTTATTCATACCAATATATGAATCCTTATCTAAATAATCGTAATTCGTATTCGAGACTGTTTCAATATCTGCAGTTTACTCTTTAAATTATTAAAATAGGAGATTCCATTGAAAAGATTTTAAGATTTTAATTTAATATCCAATATGAACAAACATATCTTTCTCCATATCAATATGAAGGAGGCAAATTATCAATATCATAGAATCTCATTCATCAAGCCCCATTACATGTAAAACATTAAATATTTCGCATATTTACCATAAAAATTCTGTAAGAAAACCTTAATTAATCATAACATCGGACTCACAGCAGTTATGAAATGATTTTTTTGAAAATTACTTATTTAGAAAACGTTTAAAAATTTGAACGCAGCGGGACTCGAACCCGCGCCTCCTGGAGTCTTCGAGTCCCGCTGCGTTCAAAGTTTTATACGTTTTCTAAATAAGTAATTTTCTTTCCTAAGTGTGGAATAACACTTTAAAAATGTTTAAAAAAATATTTTCAAAATTATTGAAAAAATTTCAGCACAAAAAAGTTTTGACTAATACAATTTTAAACTGCTTCATAAAACACGGGAATGCGTGTATAATGTATGCCATCAAAAACAACGTGTAAAAAAACCCAAGTCTCGCAGTTCAGCCTTTCTACCGTAAAAAGTTGTGAGATCCATGTAATACCAAGTCGGTTAATCTATTTAGTCTCTACTTAAAGGACCTTCTGTCTTAAGTTATTACATAAGTTATTATCATGCCAATATTAAAAATATTTTACGTTTTAAACAAATAGATCGACTTGGACATCGCAATAATAATAATTATAATTTATTTTATTAGTAGACTTGGTGATCGATCACTTTATTCTTCATTTCCCGATAAGTACGCGTTGAGAGAAAAGATAAATATGCCTTACTTTGTATATAAATAACTAAGCACTAAGCAGTATCAATAATTTTTGTTACATAAGATCCAATATTCTTTCATCTAACAACTTACATTAACTTTTCATATACAGTTAAAATCGATAGAAGGGATGTAAGATTCAAGGAAAAAAGTCACATAAGATAATCAAAGAGCCATGAGTACATTGTAAGATTTATATATATATATATATATATATATATATATATATATATATANATATTAGTAAATTATATATAGCAAATCCAGAAACGGTATAACGGTAGTATTACTATAGACTAAAGTCGTCACGGCATGTCACGGCCAGTCATGGTGCATTGGCATAAGTGTGCGACGCGACAGGTTGTGGGTTCGATGCAACGAGACAAAGTGCGGCGTTGAGTTCTGTCACTTAACACGCAATGCTTCCAGAATTTGACGGAAAGTGGAGAGCCAAGAAATGAAAATATATAATATTTCATTTCCTTGAGTGGGATCGAACCCACAATCTGTCGTGTCTTGTGCCCTTGTGGCTTGACTAGCCTTTGGAATGATAAAATATACTATTTTCCCAAATAAAACATAAAAAGTCATATTAAAAATTACCTTTACATTTGCATAATTATTTCCCAAGATGAATAGTGAATGAGGTCGTCGATCTCTCGATCACCGACGCTCGTTGTCTCTGACACTTAATTATCATTAAAGGCTGGTGATTGCAGGTCTGCAGTAGACAGTAGTATGCGGGGACAGCAATAAGAAGTTATTTAAGTTTAGGTATTACCCATGAAAGTATTAGGTATTACCTGTAATACCTAAACCTGAATAACTAACGTAAATAAATAAGCATATTGTTTATTCTAACTGACAATAAAAAAAACGGTTAAGTGCGAGTCGCCCATTCAGACTTACTTAAAAATTGACAAACTTAAGTTTGCGGACATGTAAACTCGTTTTGTATGATATGAACTACTAATATAACTTTGGTTTTTTTTATGAAATACCTATAAATTCTTATTTTATAGCAAATTTCATAAAATATAGAGTCACGGGAAGTATTCTATAGGCTATAATTACGCGGCGAATTTCATACAAAATGCAGCAATATCGATGCCTGAGTGGATCTTAGTGAGTCATAAATCGTGATTGCGTTGATTTGGAAGATTGTGTTTCAAGGGAGTAAAGAATCGAATATTGAGTATGAATATCAGCTTGATAGAGAGTAATATCCAGATAAATGGATAAATTATACATTTTTATACAACGATAGAGATATCCTACTGTTAAATCCATAATGTTAAAGTAAAAGTATTATCTCAGATAACCACTTAGACTGGCTATCTATTGTCTATAAATAAAGCAACCAGCAACCTTTAAGTCAAAACTTCCATAAGTTAGTGAAACTTAATTTATGAAGCACCCAAAATTATCCGAACTCGCTCTCAGTCCATATAACTTGTACTAAACAACGTCAGATATTACCGCGCCAAGAATCTATTGTTAATAAACTAGATAGTTGGAGGAAGCAGCGACAAGACATGTTCTACTTAACAACAAGTGACTGCTGGCCATTTAGAAACAAGATTGAGATATTAGAGATTATAATTCGATATTACTCTGGATTATTATTATTTATTAATGGTGAAGTTAAAAAAAATGTTGGGAGAGAAGTTATTTAATAGTAATTTACTTTGGAATGTTAAGAGAACCAGAAAAAAAATATATAATTATTTTCTTCATTTGATATAACATCCTATCACAGTCAAAATTATAAAATAAAAAATAAATCAGCTTCACGCTGTATCCCGCACACTGCAGGGTAGGCAGAGGGAACCTAGTGTTAAGACACTCCGTTCCCCACTTTCTGCCGAATTCTGGAGGCATTGCGTGCTGAGTGGCAGAACTCAACGCCGCGCTTAACAACGCCTCGACACCAGAGCGAAGAAATGGAAATATAAATTTAAGTAAATATTTCATCTCCTCGAGAGGGGATCGAACCCACAACCAGTCGGTTTTACAGTCACACTTCGTGCCGCTGCGTTACGACTGGTCAAAATTATTATTTTTATATTTGTTACAAATATTTTGCTGTTGTATGATTAATAATATAGTTAATTTTGTAATTTTTACACAGGCGTCTATTAATCTTGACATTGCTTTTACAGAGCATTGTAAGTAATGCAAAAGTACTTCCCATCTTTTAACCCTTAATTAGGCGCATAAAGAAAATCACCCAATTAGGCGCATGGGGTCTTAAATGACCCCAAAAATACATTGTAAAAGGAGTATCAAAAAGGAATAAAACTTAATGGATTTCTATAGTCTATACTAATATTATAAAGAGGTAAGATTTGTATTTTTGTATGTATGTTTGTAGTGTTTTCACACAAAAACTACCGGACCGATTTCAAAAATTCTTTTACTATTAGAAAGCTGCATCTTTACTGTCCCACATAGGCTATATTACATTTTCAAAAAAAATAGGGATCCCTAATAAAAATGCAACAATGTAACCCAAGGTGTGAAGAAATTGATCTTAAAAATTTTATCATCGCGTGCGCTGCGAAAACTATTGATGATAGAACAAAATAATGTGTTACAGTATTATAGAACGCATCAATATCTATAAAAAAGTATAAAAAGTTAATCGCTGCTGCAACGTAGTGACCTGCTCTGGCCATCTGCAGAGTGGTTGAATGCCCGCTCGCCAAACTATTTGCTTCGTGGTGCTGGAGAAGTGGGAGGAATAACTTCTCGAATAACTTCGCCATCGCGCTGATGAGCCTTAGGCAACATGATCAGGCCCTACTTCTACACCCGTGGGAAAGGAGCCAGGCGGCCGTGGCGGATGCACTTTTATAAGCAAACGACGCGTGGCGGGCGTCGAGCCATATGGCGCAGCAAATATTTTTAGTAATGTAATTTTAAATCTGTGTTACAGCTTCAAAAGTACTTATTAAAATTAAAAACAGTAAATGACAGTTTTTATCTACATTAAACGGTCAATATTAATTATATGCTGTGAGTGAGGGATAAATGAAACATGAGTCGATACAGCTGTGTATAGCCTGCGTTATGCATTTATAATAAGGTTTAAGGTTTAAGGTTTAAAGAATTTATTCTCATAAAAAACATTAAGTTTTGCTTACAATGAGATACAAAAAACATATTACAAAACAGTACAATACAAGCCTCTGACTTCTAGAAATATACACAAAATATTAGACATTATATACACAAAATATTAGATCTATTATAATTTAGGATATTATGCATGCTCTAATTTAACTTACTACCTACTTACACATTAATCATTACAACATGTTGTTTTAATTTCTTTTTAAACACAGAAATGCTGTCACAATTCTTTATATGATTAGGTAGACTATTATAAAGCAGTACTCCATCAAACATTATTGTCTTTTTTCCGTAATTCGTTCGTACAGAAGGTAATTCAAGTTTATGTTTATTTCTTAAGTTGTGTTTGAATACTTTTTTATTCAATTTAATATTCGATTTGATTGTGTTTGTGGTAATTTTTCTTACAAGGATACAGGTGTAATATGTATATAATTGACGTATATTTAATAATTTCGTTTTCTTATATAATTGTGTAGTTGGAGTAAGGTAAGGATATTGATATAGTATTTTAATAATTTTATTCTGGGTCCTTTGTAACGAAATTAAGTTTGTTGGGGCAGCCGATCCCCATATTTCTATTAAATACTCTAAGTGAGATTTAACTAGGCAGTTATATATAATTGGACGCACTTTCGTTGGAATACAATTTGAAACTTTATGTAAAGCTCCCAATAAAGAGGATATTTTTTTCCTTACGTGCTCAATGTGTGGCTTCCAATTTAATTTATCGTCTATCCATAGGCCAAGGTATTTTTCACAATCAGATCGTAATATCTTTTCGTTATTTATAGTTAAAGGGATAAAATCAGCTATAGTTTTGTTTTTCGCAGCAAAAATCATAAATGAAGTCTTTTGCGTGTTTATGGTTAATAAGTTATATTTAAACCATTCGTTTAGCTTATCTAGATCTTTCTGGGCGTCCGTAACAATATCGTGAATTGACTTGTCAAAATAAAAAAGAGAAGTGTCGTCTGCATACAAAGTAAGATGTCCTGTTAGACCGATCTTACTTATGTTATTTATATAAATTAAAAACATCAAAGGACCGATTATAGAACCTTGCGGGATTCCATATGTTACTGTTTTGGATGAACTTACGAAGTTATCAATTTTTACAACTTGACTCCTATTTGATAGATATGATGTAAACATGCCGTGTGCTGTGCCTGTAATCCCAAT
>JAAIXJ010000182.1:109936-168333 GCA_013403705.1 Heliconius hermathena
ATGATTCAACACGTTATTACAGCAGTATGTTCAAAGTGAATGTCATAAATATGATAGACTGTCCTTGTGTACTGAAGGGTTCATTGATAAATAGTATCTCGTGTTTCCAATTATATGTCAAGGCGAATCTGGAATGCCGCGATTGTGATATGATGCCTTCTGGGACTTCCCTTATAAAGAGACGCAAAACGTTATTCTCATATTTTTCAAAGAGTGATGTCTTTTTATTTAATAATATCTAATTCTATATATATATATATTTGCTATAATAATGTAATGTAATCAAATATTTGAAAGCTTTTGGTAGCCGGATTATTGGAATTAAAAGCCAGTTACCAACATTTCTGCTATTCAAAATAAATATTAAAGCTACTCTATTCAACAGACTGAAAGTATAAAAGTGTGAATATAAAAAAAAACTATTTTCGCTAATGGAATCGATGGTAATTACGACGAATAAAATGTAAATCATTTACTTCTACGATTTTTTTTACAAAGTTTTGAACTTTAAAGGCGTCTACTTAAGGTGGTTTCTATATACAGTGGAAAGGAAAGTATTAGAATAACATTTTTAATTAAATAAGCCACAAGATATACATAGAATGAATGAACATAATAATAAAATATTGCTATTAAGTAAAATTCTGTTAGTGAATTAATTATTTGAACATTTAAAGTTTAATTCTTCTTTATTTTTAAAAAAGAATTAAACTTTAAATGTTAATGTTAAAATTTATATAGTTGTTGTAAGATGCAATAAAGAATCAAATATACTTACGATGCTAAGAGATTTATTACAAAATTAATCAAGATTAATATCAACGAATGAATAAATAATAGTTATTTATTATACATAACATGTATATTTGTTTACTACGTGGTCAAACACCATTAAGGTTTAAAATAAACACGCAAAGAAGTATTGTTTTCCTACATAATGCTTCTCATATATCATTGTCCGCTTTTAACACGAATGAAAGAATCTTAAATGAAAAAATATTTATCTTTCTACACTTAACCAATATATAATTAAGGAAAAAGTATTTGGTGTTTTACTCCAATAAATATAAGATTTTTAATATAGTCGGCTTAGAGTCTCAGCCTGCTAACTAAGAAAATAATGAGAAAAGACTAAAAACTATGAATATTATGTATTATCAGAAGATATATACTATTTTGAAAATTAATTTGTATTGTCTATTACATGGAATAAAATAAAAGTAGATTTTTTTTACACATTAATAGAATGATAACAATGCATACAGGGTGAAAGTGTCAGCACCACTTTAATTGAGACCACAGTTTTAACTACTCTATACATACTTATTACAATTTTTAAACATTTTAAAAATATCTAAATAAATACTTAATACAATTTAAATAAAAGCCCATAAATGAAAAGTGATTTTTCAAACAAAATAAATAATAAAATTATCATTTTAAAATAAAACGCCATTTGTAAAGACACTAAACTGTAAAAGCGGCAACGTCGCACACGCCTCATTAAAGAAATCGAGTCGCAGCAACTAGCGTAGGTATGTAGCTAACGGCAGCGAAGGGACGTTGAATCAACGCAACACTTAGGAATACACTTTATGTACACTTACATTTCATTTGTCCACTTATTTTGTTGTCTTTTTCAAAGTGTCCCCCTTTTTTGAATGCATAAATTGCATCTCCGTAACATATTACGATATACCTCTAGGGGAACCTGGTCGACATATACTGGTTACCTATGAGGTCCAAAAATTTCGTAGCATTTAAATTACCGTCAATAAAACCTGGCCCTAGCATTTTATTTCGATAAATGCCAGCCCACATAAATTAAAAGGGAAGAGTACGATTTCCGGGGCGCCGCGATTTGAAACTACTTTTAGGTTCTACACGTCAAAATAAAGTGAAAATGAAGAATAAAAAAATCGATATCTCGCTTCGTTTGCGAGATATCGGCTATCGATTTTTTTTTATTTCGTTTTTTGCAAATATTTCAATTTGACAATTTTTGTAGAGTATATATGTCAAAATAAAGTGAAAATGAGAAGTAGAAAAATTGATATCTTGCTTTGTTACAAACTATGCGCAATTTTTTTAAAAATGAAACAGTCAATTTTTTTTTCATTTTTTCATATATAAATATAAAATATACAAAATATAAAAAATAACGATATTTATCCTTAGGTATTTTTATTCTATTAAAAACTAGGTTTTTTTGTGACCAGGGAGGTTAGATTAGGTTAGTTCTTTATAGCAAATTCAATTTCAAAGCGAAAATACCTCTTGCTATTTTTGCAAAAAACAAATATATTCTAAGATATTTGCAAGAAATAAATATTTTTTTAGTTTTTCGATAATCGATATCTCGCAAACGAAGCGAGATTTTTTGGATTTAAAAGCCTAATAAATAAATTATAAAATTTTTATGTTTCTAAAAATATTTACGTATTTTACCCCAAAAATCAAATACTTGTTTTCACTAAAAAAATTTTTTTTTTCACATAATAGCTATAAATAAAGATGTAATTCTTTAAACAATTTTAAAGTGTTATTCCACACTTAAGAAAGAAAAATACTTATTTAGAAAACGTATAAAAATTTTAACGTAGCGGGACTCGAAGCCGCGCCTCCTGCAAACCGACCAGACGCCCTGACCACTAAGCCATACGTTCTCATCGAGCTACGTCGAAATTTTTATACGTTTTCAAAATAAGTATTTTTCTTTCCTAAGTGTGGAATAACACTTTAAATTTTTTTAAAAATATTTAATAATAATATTGCCTCCTGGAAACCAACCGTTTCCAGGAGGCGCGGGTTCGAGTCCCGCTACGTTCAAATTTTTATACGTTTTCTAAATAAGTAAAGATGTAACTGCTACAAACAATAATTTATTCTTCAATACAATTTTATAAACAGAGATATTAAATAATTCAAGTTGTCCATAGTCTCTGAAATTTAAAAAATTTAAAATACAACATGGTGAAAAGTGTCATTCAGCTACGTCATTCGAGTTAGCCCTCTTTATGTTTCGCGCCAGTTCCAGCATCGTGCACGAATGATTGCTTAATATGCTAGTAGCACTATAGTTCATAATAAATGTAGATTATACTTTTTACGCATGATTTGATATTAAAATAATTAATAAAAATTATCAATACTATTTACAAATAATTTATTTCGTATTTAGTTTTCGTAGGTTCCCGTGTAACATTATAAGACTCGTTTCTATTTAATTTTTATACGATTTTGTATCAAAATAATTAAACAAATGTAAATAATAATAAAAATGTTAATAAAAATTTTAAAAGTATGTTCGAGAAGTATTTTAATTAATGGCAGTACCATGTACTAGGACTGTAATGTGTAAACAGACCATAACTTTGCGGCGCGGCTGTCTTGTTGTTTACTTTACTTTGACGTCTTTAGATTTTGAGTGATTATTAAGTGTTTTAAATTATTTGGATGTTGTGTAATATTAATTTTATCGTTCTGACCAATATGGCATGTGATTACTGAGTATTTCTTTTAAATGTGAAACTATTATGTGTCAATATTTGAGTGTACCATCAAAAATACATTCTTTTAAGACTAGAAACAAACAAATGTGGAATTTCTAACATTACTTATGATAAAAATATTCGTGGTGTTAAAAGGAAAATGCTACGACGATGATGTAAAACTAATGTTAAATGTATATGTTAGTACCTATCTATCGTAATTCAATATCTTTTTGTGTTTTATTTTTTTTTAATATAAGTTTATAGGTGATTTAATAAACATGCATTATTTCAAAATAATTTCATAATAAAGGAGATATAATAGACTGCCTTAAAGTAGAACTTTATTAAACAATTTTAATAACAGCTTTGAACGTTGTTTAGATTTATTATAAAAAATAGGCAATTGCGTGACAAAGAACGAGAAATATCGTCCTTTCACATTCGGTTATGTGTCGTATAAATGAAAAGTAGAAGATCGGCAACGTTTAGTAGTATTTTTGTAGTAGCATGTGTAAGTGTGCGTCAGACGAAATAAAGGTTTGGATAAAAATCGTGAAATGAAAAAAAAATCCTACGTCTAAACTGTTATCTTAATTAGTTTCTTTAATCGGTTTGAAATATTTTACCATATATGCTGTTTCTGTAAAAGGAGCACTGACACTTCCACCCTGTGGATATTATCATACGGTTTTACCATCTAAACCTTAAGACCCGATCACAAAACGGCTCACACATTATTATAGTATCTAAAACTTATTCAATATACCTGAAATTCCAATACAACGCCACGTATTCATAGATCATTTTAAATATTTATTACACCACCGTTTCAAAGTTGACAGATCCAATTACGCGAACGTTTAGAAGGCTATGTATGCTAATACCGATATTAAACCTAGTTAGTGGCGAGGCATAAATCATATTATCCCCGTGCTTCGACACCCAATAGCGTTTTCCGAATTAGGATGAGATAAATTATCAGCCTCCGATATTAATGTGAATTTTCCAATAAATAAATTTTATAAATTAAAACGGCATCTCATGCCTGAAATGAAATAAAGTGTTTTATTAAACATGTGATTTTTTTAGTGCTAAATTAAATTTTATATGAAGATATTGTTTGAATAGAATCGCTGCTTGTTTAAACGTATACACATTTAGATCTATATTTAAAACTATTATAATATATAATTTAATAAATACTGAAATATATTTGACAGTATATATTTTAGTTTTTACAAATATATGATAATATGATCTATTTGTACGACGAAATTCTCCAAGGCCCGATTTATATTCTCAAAGGCCAACTTAGACGAACTTTGTCAAAGACTATATAATTGCAGTACCTCTTATTCATTCGAACTCCATCTTTGCATTCATACCTGTCTAGAGTGTCTGTTACAGCTCCCAGATTTTAGCATTCATAATTCAACTTATGTTACTTTTAACGCTTACGCTGTATCCCGCATATAGTATAGTAGGCAGAGAGAACACAGTGTTAAGACACTCCGTTTCCTACTTTCTGCGGAATTTTCAAGGCATTACGCGTTGAGTGGCGGAACTCAACGACGCGCTTTTGCCTTGGTAACAAAGCGAAGAAATTAAAATATTCATAAATGATAATTCATTTCCCTGAGTGGACATCGAACCCCAAAACTGTTACGTTACAGTACACGCACTTGTGCTCTGCACCGCGACGGCCTCAACTTATATAAGTATTAAGCAAAATTTGTACTTAAGACCTAGAACTTATGTTTATGTAAACTTATGTCTAACATTTGTAGACACAGAAGTTGTAAAGTACTTCGGGCTTTGACGTCTTTCAAATTGCTTAACGCAATTTTTACATCACTTCTTTGGACATTGAGATTGATTTTACTTGAAAAGTTAATCTTAGTTATAGCCTGTTCGGTGACTTGGCTTTAGAAAGTTCTGTGAGAGAAAATAAGTTTGGTAATCTAATATGGTTTAGTGGGAAAAGATTTGAGCTCGTCATCTTGTGTGTTTTTTTCTTTAAGAAATTATGAATATTTCTATAAATAAAACTGATAACCTAAATGGCACAGTGAAAAACCTAAATAAATTCTGTTTTGTTTTGTTGGGGCAGAAACTGATAGCATAAAATATACGGGAAAATGTTTATTGGGTGTAGCCAAAAGGTTGTGTTAATATAATAATGTATAGAAATAAATGGAAATCTTGGCATAAGAGTGACTGTAAGCACGACACATTGTGGGTTCGGTTCCCACTCGAGGAAATTAATAAAATAAAAGTATTTTAAGTTAGATATTTATTAATATTTTTATTTCTTCGCTTTGGCGTCGAGGCAAATTGAGGTGGTGAGATGGATCGAACTTGACTCGATCTTGACTTGTGGTGGACCACTCAACACGCTTGCACGCATTCTGGAAGCATTCCAGAATTCGCAGGAAGATGGCGTACGGAAGTGCCTCAATGTGAACAGAGTATGTTAACACTATATTTTTAGATTCTCTCTGTCTAATGAAGCTGAATAAGAAAATAATTAAATAAATTAAAATAGTAGAAAATAGTTATAATATCTGGTTGTCATTTATATATAATATTGTGTGATTTGTTCTTTGATTCAAGAATATATAATGAAAAATAAATGTTTGCTACTAATTTTATTCAGTATTTACTTATGAAATACCTATATCGTTCACGAGTTGTTTCTTTGATGTACTGAATATACTTATATTGTTGTGATGTATATTTTTTACTTTTATATAGATCTACAAATATATAATTAAAAAATATATTTAGTTTAATTATTTAAAATATTATTAAGGCCTACCATACCTACGCAAATGCATGTACATAATATATAATATTGAGGTAAAAATTAGCGTAATAGAATATAATCTACACAAGATTATTAAGCCAACGTATTAACTTCTTTATAATTATTTATTCAATCATGAAATCATCATCATCAAACATTTAATAATCAAAATATCTTTTAGTAGTAATTCATAATTATTCGTTAAAGGCAAACCAAATTTATATTTTAGTGTCGAGATAAAGTAATGTAAAGTAATTTCTTGATTCAAATAATTTTTCTATTTTTATATTTTTGTTACTTTTCTATAAACTACGCATCCCAGTCCGCCGACTCCTTCGCCTTCTACGAGGCAGTGGTGTTCGAGAAGGAGGCGAGAGAGGCCTGGCAGGGCGAGTTCGGCAGGAACTCGTCTGCCATCACTGCCTTTCGCCCTAATGAGCCAGAGCGCGGTCAGCTGGCCGCCTACTAACCTAGCTAGAGAAGACGCGCACAGGTTGCTCCCGCGCGCAACTCTGAGCAGGCCGTCGAGGGTGCCTACACACCAACGTGGCGGCGGGTGCCTTGCATGCTCCCGCCGCCACGTTTCGCGGAAGACTGTTGTATCCGTGTCTCGCGGCCAGTGGCGGTCGAAGAGGACCATCGTGAGGTTTTAGTGCGTATTTGGACGACCTACATCTGTCAGTCCGCGAGTCGCACATCCTCGCTCAAGTGCCCACTCGGACCGGAATCCGTAACAGGATTTCCTCACAAAACATAAGGTTAGTATTAAAAATTACATGTTTTTAATAATCTAATCTTATCTAATTTACACTTAAAAACCGCTAAAAATGTGACTCGAATATAGGAATATGGACCAAGATCTATTTATTTTACATGTTGCCGGTGGAACAGCAGGTACTCTGTACAATACCTAGGAATTTTATTCATTACCTAGGTAAAGTATGATGTGGACAAAATATGCATAATATTTCATACATTGACTGGACGCGCCAGGTGATCTATCTATAGTACCAAGTTATTATATATTATTATATTATGTACGAAAATCTTAATTTAATAAATATTATTATTATATATTTTTCATTCAGTTTTCCGTCAGGATAAGTTTGCAAAGTGTCATTGAGCTGTGCCACCCAAAACGCAATATTCCTAAATTAGCACAAAATATACTATATAATTAGCAGATTACAAAACTGTGTTTGTCCATTTCATTTCCATTCAATTTACATGTCGAATATTTACTATTTGAAGAATAAAAGCCAAGGTGTGATATTGGATAAGAATAATGCAGTTCACTGCATTACACCGCGCCGGCCATGGAATAATATAAATTTTATGATATCGCCGATATCCGCCTCAACATTCACAGAATTTTTATTTTATCCGCTTCCAAGTCTTTATTTTCCTTTTCTCAGTATAGCGTTTTCAAAGTTATTTTAGACATAACTTTATTAGTGGAGGAATACTTACTGTAAAAGACTGCGGATAAAATTTAATCACGTCGTTAATATTAATCTTGGTTTAATGTAGAGGTAAAATTTTATCTATTTTATGTTATTATTTTTATATTGTGTTTATTTTTGATTTTATTACACCCATACCTCCATACTTATATTATAAATTCGAAAGTAACTCCGTCTGTCTGTCTGTCTGTGACGCAATTAGAACCAAACCGCTGATCCGATTGTGAGTATCAAGTGGTGGTTAAATGCATATGGTTATTTGTGAGCTAACTAACATATTTTAACTCAAAATATGGTTAAGGAGTTTAAATTTATAACGCCGTACTCAACCTCGTTACCAGAGCGATAAAACGAAAATACTATTTTTTCCATTTACCCAAGTAGAAATCGAATCCAAAATCGTCGTGTTTAGGTTGGTTGTGTCATTTATAAGAAAACAACAAATTTATAAAACCTTATGGTAACTTATGCGCTACAACACTGATAACTATGGTTACTTTATAAACAAGTGTATATGATATACATACTTATATGTATATCATATAGACGTGTTCATAACATAACGCTTCTAATGACTGCCTTTTCATAAAAACTAGGTTATTTTTCAGATAATAATTTTGAAAAAAAGTAGATCACAATATATCGTATATTTTATAAAATTTCAGTTCTATTCAGATACAAAAATGATTCAACGTCAATACAGCCTGAAAATCTCTAACTATTCAAATCAAAAATGAATAATTGAAAAACTGTCGCTGAGGAAAACCATAAAAGGTATTCACAAGTTAAATGGAATACGTGTGCACCCATACGAGTTCGATGGAGTATTGGTTTTCCTAACAAAATAGAGAAATTGATAGCTGGAATGTATTTACACAGTTTTGGAATGCAAAAATATACTGTGCAAGAATCCTTAACAATCTTGTTGAGGTTAGAGAATATATGTATATATTTTTCACTTTCACGCTGTGTCCCGCGTACAGACAAACAGAAAGTACCTGGGAACCTAGTGTAAAGACTCCCCGTTCCCATTAAGGCACTTCCGTTTCTGAGGTATTGGATGTTAGTGCCGGAACGCAACTCAACGCTTTTCTTCGTTATCTAGTCACGAAGAAAAGCGTTGCGTTGAATTCCGATGAAAAGAAAATGAAAATATTTAATATTTCATTTATCCAAGTGGGAATCGAACCCACAGCCGTCGCCCGTACAGTAAATGAATGTCTGCTCTTATATTGTTGTAGTAAGTATATTTAAAATATTTGGTTGATCGAAATATTAAAATTTTATAAGCAGTCAATTTTGAAAACAATATTTTCATTTTACTAGAAGTAATAAAATAAAGCAATAATTTCGAACAAAACAGTTTCTTTTTATGTGTATTTATCTATTAAAACTTAGCATAACCATAACATATTATAAGATAAATATATACCTAAATTTAAATTACATTAGCTAGTTTGTAAATAATGTTAAATAAAATAATTATATTCTATAATTTTTTTATTATGTCAATTCCAATTTGAAAATCATAGCAATCGCTGAAATTATTACACTGTAGAAAAGTAAGTTTGTTGCCAAATAGGACATTTCGTGTGGGAACTTCTTTAGCAACTATTCAGTTTCTTAACGCGTCTCAGATGGTGTTCGAAACTTTTCAGAATATAAATAAAAAAAATTTAAGATTTTTTAAAGTGTGAATAAGAAAAAAATTAAAAGTATATAAATATAAATTATATATATAATTAGATAAATTTCATTCTTTAAAATATAAAACTAAGGTTTTAGCGCTCTTTAACATAATATAATATAATGTATCTTTGATTAATAGATTTTTTTGATTGATTTTTTTTATAATGTATTTTTTTTAGATGTATTTTATCAAATGATACGCAATCCCTACAATATAATACTGATATTAAGGCATTTTAGAAGAAAATTGTGAAATGGTACTTATCGAAAGAAATGTGATAGTAAATTTTGTAACCCTCTTGAGAAAGTCTGGATTGCTAAAATGGTATCTCAACGACAAGACCTGCTATTTACTTAATCTCTTTTGGTGAGTACCAACATTGTTCTAGACAATTAGATTCATTGCACGTCGCGCGTCTTCACAAAAAGATACTCCTAGATTGATATTCTTTTATGGAAGACAGGTAACAAAATTTATTACTAGGTTATTATATAGAATGTTCTAGATTAAGGAACACTTTATGGAGTAAGTTTTAGGACCCAGACAAAGTGCGACGTACGTGATTCAGATAATACGAATATGAGAATTTATTACGTTAATAATTTCAAATTCTATGTATTTTAGATGATTTAACTTTGTAGCTCATTCAATGAATTACTTAAGTTATAACAATCGATTTGGCAAGTCTTATTAAATATTCATGATATTTAAATTATTATTCACGATGCATACCGCAGACAGCATACCGCATTCCGCATAGACAGAAGGAGAACCTAGAGTTAAGACACTCCATTCCCCACTTTTCGTCGAATTCTGGAAATATTGCGTGTTGAGTGGTGGTGCCTCGACACCAGCGCGAAGCAATGGAAATGTAAATTGAAATAAATATGAGAGAAAACAGAGAGAGAATACCAAAAATCTTCGACAGTTCTTTTTAATTCGATTTATACGAATGCCTGTATTAGATTAAGATAAACAATATATTATACTTAAAAATTAAAATTAATAGAAATAGGAAACTGAATATCATATAACTATTTTTTTAAAATTCCACTTCCCTACTCTGAAATATATATAGTAGTGGCGTAAGTGACATCGGTAGCATTATTTTTCTTGTAGCACTGTGTAATACGTACATACATATTTTTTTAAGTATAATTATTAAACAAATTAAATTAATACTTTCATAAAAATGTTACTTAAAATAGTCTGACGGTACTTCCCGAGATATCACGTGACATTAAGTGTAAAGAAAATATATTTTACTTTTACGATTCATCCTGTTCGTGACATCAGCGTAATAGGCACGATTTCGCTTAGCGCACGGGCTGGATGGAAAAAAAAATCTCATACCGTGAACCGCTTCTGAGGATATCTGTCTTACGAGACGGCCGTAAACATCAATAAAGCTGAACACGCCGGTCATGACTTGGCGAATATATTGTATTTGCGCAGGATATTATGATTATATAACGTTACTAAGTAATTATATGATGTTAATAGGTAAAATAAACGTAAAATAGAGAGAATTTTATGACAAAGTGTCATATTGTGATTCTTATTAGAATTCAATAGCTAAATTAGACGTTGACTAGGCCTTAAATTCCGCCACTCAACACGCAATATCTCAAAAATTTTGCGGAAAGTAGAGAACGATGTGTCTTCACCCTTCATATTTTTTTTTTTAATATTACTAGTGAAAGCTACTTTTTTCTCATTTCTGCCGAAATTTCAGGTAAATCCATAGAGCATTTATCGTTTCCTTCTACTCTACTCCCTAAGCATTACTTGTCAAATTTCAGAGTTCTACACCGCATAGTTTTGGCTGTGCGTCGACTGAAGAATATTTCGTGTCGCTAAGAAAAACATCCAATTTTTTTCAAGATTACATTAATATTCATTAAGTAAATAAACACACATGGCATATTTTAAGACTTTAAATATATAAAGTCGTGGCGCAGGGGCACAAATGTGTAGGGTTCCCCCCCAATCCCCAATAATAATAATCAGCTTCACGCTGTATCCCGCACACAACGGGGTAGGCAGAGGGAACCTAGTGTTAAGACACTCCGTTCCCCAATTTCTGCCGAATTCTGGAGGCATTGCGTGTTGAGGGGCAGAACACAACGCCGCGCTTAACCTCGACACCAGAGCGAAGAAATGGAAATATAAATTTAAGTAAATATTTCATCTCCTCGAGTGGGGATCGAACCCACAACCAGTCAGTTTTACAGTCACACATCGTGCCGCTGCGCCACGACTGGCCTCAATCAAACAAATGTAATATTTAATATTTTCATTTCTTCGCTCTGGTATCGAGGCAAATCTCGGCGTTGAGTACCGCCACTTGAATACCGGTAAGCAATGCCTCCAGGATTCAACGGGCAAGGGGGAACTGAGTGTCTTAAAACTAAATTCCTCTAACTACCCTGCTGTGTGTAGGATACAGCGTGGAGTTGATAGTACTTTTTTCATATTACAAAAAATATAAGGAGTTCTCTAATAAAACCTTTAATCAATTACACTTTAATTGTTTCTAATTCTACGTATATGTGAAAACGGTGGTCTGCGGCGGAAAGCCAATTCCCGTGTAAAACCACGTGACGCGCCACACCTGAATCTTCGATGGCTTTACCACAGGATGTCTCTACCACGTGATATCGATCTGATAAATTGAAAGGCATTATTACATTAGTGCAAGGCAGAATATTATTTAAATTAATAATATCTCTAAATATTTTTAACATTTTTAAAGTGTTATTCCACACTTAGGAAAGAAAAATACTTATTCGCACTCTGACTATGAGTTTCCAGGAGGCGCGAGTTCGAGATCCGCTACGTGAAAATTTTTGACAACTTATGGCATAGTGGTCAGAGCGCCAGAGGTCTGTTTCCAGGAGGCGCGGGTTCGAGTCCCGGTATGTTCAAATGTTTATACTTTTTCTAAATAAGTAATAATATATTGTTAAAAGAAACGCCAACCCGGTACAGACAGTATCAGACAGTAAATATTATTGACTGATTCTCACTCGGAGGAATTATTTTATTTAATTATTTTCTATAGTATATACCGCTCTAGTTATATAAAATATTTATGCATACCAAAAAACATTGTATAACAGTTTGACATTAAAACAGAACCTTGAAATTATAAGATGATGTGAAGAAGTAGCTTTACATATATGTACATATAAGTATATAAATAAATTTTATATTACATTGTTCAATACAAAAGTAGTTATTTTAAATAAATGTAATAAAATACATAAAACCCTCTTAAAAACAGATTCCGAAATTGATTGTTATTCTTAAAGTATTAATATTTAATTTGAATGATTGTTTACAGATCCAGAACGCGCAATGTATAATTGAGAGCAAAACGAAAATAGAGTAGTAATTTATAATACTGAGGGCATATCTTGTTTTTCGTAATTTAAAAAAAAAAAAATAAATTTAATTAGCTTCACGCTGTATCCCGCACACAGCAGGATAGGCAGAGGGAACCTAGTGTCAAGACACTCCGTTCCCCACTTTCTGCCGAATTTTGGAGGCATTGCGTGTTGAGTGGCAGAACTCAACGCCGCGCTTTGTCTCGACACCAGAGCGAAGAAATGAAAATATAAATTTAAGTAAATATTTCATCTCCTCGAGTGGGGATCGAACCCACAACCAGTCCGTTTTACAGTCACACTTTGTGCCACTGCGCCACGACTGGCCTCTATTTTAATATTTAAAAAAATCTAAAATTTTAACATTTTAACATTTTGTTAATTATGTCCATTATATTAGCGTTCATTTCAACAATATTTTTCTTAGTCGTTAAAATACAAATTATACATACTGTTGCAATAAATCTTTTTAAAATAAGACAGATCAAAAAATGTTATACTTTCGAGATTCCCAAGATACTGCGAATTTACTTCTTCAAGCGCAAACTGAATAAAAATAAGGTTCCCTTGCTGCCTGAAATATAAGTGGAAATTGGAATAAAGTTTTAAAATGTGTCACAATAAAACCTTATAGAATAAAATTGTTGTTATAATAATATTATAATTATATTTAAATTGAACTTTTAAAATATCTGTTTATTTTACGTATGCTATGTATATAATGTAGTCACCGTCACCACCGAATTGTTAGTCGCATAGAGAAACGAAGACCAAAATCAATGAAATATATCGGTTCTATACAAAAAACGATATACGAGTATTTCATTGAGAACATCGACAATCCATTTGAGGTAGTCTCAACAAATATACTCACAGTTTATCGCCTGAAATAATATTTATCAAATAAAAAAAATAAATCAGCTTAACGCTGTATGCCCCACACAGTAGGGTAGGTAGAGGGAACCTAGTGTTAAGTTCTGTTGTTTCCGAATTTGTCGAGGCACTGCGTGTTGAGTGGCGGAACTCAGCACCGGGCTTTTGGCTTGGTGCCATAGCGAAGATATGAAAATATTGATAAATAATAATTCATTCTTTCGAGTGGGTCGAGCCCATAACCGTTGTGCCACAGTCACACCTCAGAGCCACTGCGCCACGACGGCCGCACTTTAATTGAACTTTTTTCTCTCAAATAAGGGTTAAACAAAATAGGAAGATAAGGGATTTATTCGACTTAATACACGTGACTGTGACCATCGAATTGTTAGTCACATAGAAAAACGAGGGCCATTCTCAATAAAATATATCGCTTCCCCTTGTTTACAGCTTATCCTTAAGTCTTTTGGGTATTCTTAACAACGCTGTGATTTAAACGACTGTCTTTTTGGTAAAGCTTTATCTTTCTTACTAGTGTGTTTTTTTTTGAACTTCAAACAGCTACTACAGTGAATCTACGGCTATATCGTAATATATGTATTTGTGTATATGTATGTATGTCGTCATAGCCCAGGGGCACAAGAGTGTGACTGTAACGCAACGGTTGTGGGTTCGATCCCCACTTGAGGAAATGAAATATTTATTTAAATTTACATTTCCTTTTTTTCGCTCTGGTGTCGAGGCAAAGAGCGGCGTTGAGTTCCGCCACTCAACACGCAATATCTCCCAAATGCGGTGGAAAATGGGGACGGAGTGTCTTAACACTAGGTTCCCTCTGCCTATCCTGATGTGTGCGGGATACAGCGTGAAGCTGATTTTATTTGTGTATATATGTACATAAAGAGTAAACGTGTATACGCTTTCTGAGATGTATGGGTAGTGAAACTAATTTAAGCTGTCTCATCTCCATATCTTTTTATATACGAAAACAAATAGCGATTTTTTTTTAAATTAGAAAAACCACAAATAACGCACTTAGAGATTTACGATCTGAATTGACGATTCCACTGCCAAATGTTTAGCATTCTCAATTGTGAGTTCACATCAAAGGGAAGAATAATCAAATCGAAGAGCATTTTATAGGCGATTGTTGGTTGCTGTGATGGAATGGCACCTTTATTTCTCCTTGTCATTGGGGCAAAATAAACTTAAAAAAAAATCTTAATAAAGTTCAATCCACGAAAAATTGCCAGCTTTACATGTCATATTTCTTTCATAAAATCGTGACTGTAGATCAAACAAAAACAGCCGTTTCGGGCATTATGAAATGTCAACGTCAGATTTCGCATTGCAGTGTGTACATGGTTGTGACAAGCTATCAAGTTATCAAGCAGATACTAAAATTCAGTGGACCTAAAATACTAAGTAAGCTAATTTCATTCAAAAATTTTATAAAAGAAATGAAACTGGAAAATAATACTTTCTAAAATTATTATGTTCGAAAGAAAATGTATCAGATTTTTTATGCTTAATTTCAGTTTATTTTGCAAATGATCTATTATATTACTTCAAAATAAATAAAAATATCTTTGTAAACTACATAGCCTCTAACGGTAGCTGGAATGTATGAATAGTAAAAAATATGGTGAATTTATTTCAAATATTAGTTATTTTTCAACTAGTGATGATAAAATTCGACCTTCAAAAGCTTTTACAGAAGGACATAAAGCTTTTCATCTGATCAAGAGCTTTCCGTGGGGTAATTGAATAACTGATTATATCTGTACATTTGAAATAGATTCGTAAATACTTAATAAATCACAATCTTATGTACTCGAAGTTAAGCGCGGCATTGAGTTCTGCCCCTCAACACGCAATGTCTCCAGAATTCGGCAGAAAGTGGGGAACGGAGTGTCTTAACACTAAGTTCCCTCTGCCTACCCTGGTGTGTGCGGAATACAGCGTGAAGCTGATTTATTTATTTATTTTATGTACTCGAAGGTATTGGGAGACAAATAACCATTTGAGGAATACTCTATTTCCCGTTCACATTTTTATATAAGTCCATCATAAGTTTCTTTTTGAAATGTGTTTCATATCTTTAGACGAGAAACCAATCTATAGAGTCGAAATAATTTTTAAACCTTATTTTTTGAAGTGAAACTATCACTTCAAAAAATATTTTGCTGTTCCAAATCAGCCAATTTTTTAAAATAATAAAAAAACAATCATTTCATATATCATTTCTAAATAAAATCTTTATAGTTATATGAAACGTGAAAGCGTTTTTTTTCTTTTATCGTAGATATAATGTTTGTCCATAAAATTGAGGATCAACAGAATATGATCAGTATAAGAAAGTATCTAATTATCTAGCTTCCTTGTCACGTAGTTCTGTAGTCCGACTCCACCAATTATCGAAAATATGTCTTTCGCCAGCTAACTTCCTGATTACTTTGAATTTGTTATATAACTGGATTATTTATTTTGCTCTTTATTCGTAATGTGTTATATATTTTTGTGAGAAAGTGATATTTTAAAATGATTCCTCTCTCTTCTCGTCTCGTAGTAGTAGGTCAAAGACGAGCTCGGAGAGTAAAGGCAAGTGTTAAAGCGGCCATCTAAAATCTACGCAAGTCCTAGGACACTGCTACGAGCCTCTCTTCTTGCGATGTGGTTAGCACCTCCGTGGTGAATCTATATTATGCTTAGATTTTTTGTTTTTCTTTCCATTATTCTTTTTTACCATTTTTTTCCGTAAATATTTTTTTGTATTCATAATATTTAAAGTCCATATTTAGATAAACGAATAGGCAAGACTCTAATAAAAGAGTCCATTGATTGGTTAATAATATTTGTTACACAGTGACGAAACTAACGTTTTTACCTCAAAGATAAATAATTTTATTAAAATTTTTATCACTCATTTTCCAGTCTTGTATTTAATGCAAGTTTATACAAGCTTCACGCTGTATCCCGCACACAACAGGGTAGGCAGAGGGAACCTAGTGTTAAGACACTTCGTTCCTCACTTTCTGCCGAATTCTGGAGGCATTGCGTGTTGAGAGCGAAGAAATGGAAATATAAATTTAAGTAAATATTTCATCTCCTCGAGTGGGGATCGAACCCACAACCAGTCGGTTTTGCAGTCACACCTCGTGCCGCTGCGCCACGACCGGCCTCTTTATAACTTAATTTTTATAATTTAATTTAATATATATTTTTATAATTTAATTTTTAATTTATACACTTATTATACACGAAATTTGAAGCTATGCTACCCTATTTCATACTCCAGGATCCTTTTGATATTGTTCTGTTGATTAAGTATTAATCGAAATATTGATTGCATATTGTAACACCTGCAAAAATTAATCGCTTAAATAAATATGCCTTTCACATAAACTAGAATCTGCTGCTCTTTTTACTAAAGGTTTTATTTAAATATAAAATTTCTAATATTGAGGCCAGGCACAAAGTGTGACTGTAAAATCAACTGGTTGTGGGTTGAATCCCCATTCGAGGAAATGAAATATTTATTTACATTTATATTTTCATTTCTTCATTCTGGTGTCGAGGCAAAGGCCTCCAGAACTCGGCGGAAAGTGGGAAACGGAGTGTCTTAACAATAGGTTCACTCTGCCTACGCTGCTGTGTGCGGGATACCGCGTGAAGCTGATAATAAAATAAAAAATAATCAAAGATTATTGGATTTTTAAGGATAAGTATAACTTTATTTTTCTTATATTTTTTCAATCGCCATCTTGACCTGTCCACACATTGATATCAGTAAACATGTAAAATTTCAACATAGTTGACAGAGAATAGCTTTAAACTTTAATTGCAAGATTTGAAATTATTAAGATTTTTAAAGTTAAAAAACAGGGTAACATTTTTTTTTTACTAATCTGTATATATTTTATCCGAGAATCCATTCTTAGTTAACTACTGCAGTTGACAAGAAAAATATAAAAGTTTTAACTGGCCTTCCAAATTAATGGTATCGACGCTTCCTGAAATTACCAACTACTTCAACATGTCAAAAAAACTTAAGTAGTTAACTACATACGTATGTGTGCTATTACAATATCCATGTTATTATGAACACTTGTTTAAAATATAAAATTATAGGTTAATATACATCTAATATTTTTTATAGGCGTATGACTGTAAGCGACAGATTGTGGGTTCGATTCCCATTCCAAGAAATGAAAATATTAAATATTTCATATCGACGAAATGAAAATATGAAAATATTTCATTTCTTTGCTCTGGTGTCAAGGCATAGCGCGGCGTTGAGTTCCGACAATCAGCGTATATTCCCGCCAGAATTCGGTAGAAAAATTAAGAATGCGTGGAGATGGGGGAGAAGTGTAATGGGAACGGAATTTCTTAACACTAGGTTCCCACGTTACCTATGTCTACCCTACTATGTACGGGATACGACGGGCTAAAAAAAAATTATGATATTTTCTAGTTAGTACTTAAGACATCTACTTTTTTTAAAAAAAAACCACGTTCTACACTAAGTTTTCATGTAAAATAAAATTTTATAATATTCTGTTAGTTAAAATTAATTAACAGCGTCTTACACCGGGGACTTACCTTGTACTTTACATTTATTTTTAGTACTACCGATGCACGTTCTTATTCAGCTTCGCTAATTAAAAATATGTTTAATTTTGCTTAAAATTTTGCGGTCTAAATGAGTTTTCATTTCCTTAACGTTTTTGGATGTCTCTGACGTCGAATATAAGCCTACGTAATATCATATTTAGACGTTATGATTTTAAGAATTCTGTATAGTATAAATATTAAACATATAGCTATTTGAAGCCAGTCGTGGCGCAGCGGCACAAAGTGTGACTGTAAAACTGACTGGTTGTGGGTTCGATCCCCACTCGAGGAGATGAAATATTTACTTATATTTATATTTCCATTTCTTCGCTCTGGTGTCGAGGCAAAGCGCGGCGTTGAGTTCTGCCACTCAACACGCAATGCCTCTAGAATTCGGCAGAAAGTGGGGAACGGAGTGTCTTAACACTAGGTTCCCTCTGCCTACCCTGCAGGGTGCGGGATACAGCGTGAAGCTAAAAAACCAAAAAAATCTATATATAGCTATTTTGAATTTCGAATCCGGACGCAAAGCGGAAAGAATGAAATGTCGTGTCACTTTATTCTCACTATCTAGCCTTTTATAAAAATCGCGAACAAGTGTTAAATTTCTCCAAAATCATCAACGAAGGTACAGACAGTATCTTAACCTATCAACCTACCTTATTATTAAAAAAGTACGCTACGACATTTTTGACATATGAGTTTCTAAAAACAAAATTTACATTAACATTTAAAAATCGCTTATATACACTCTCCGACATATAGTCATCATCATCATCATCATCATCATCATCAACACCATCAACAGTTTGTCTTGACATGTCATTCTAATTGAGACACAGAGCCTGATCCACTGCACTGATCTCGATCTTCCCCATATAAAAACTAATATACTACTTAAACTAAAATATAAACATACTATTTAAAAAATACTAAAAACAATAATTTAAACAAAAAAAAACACTATATGTAAAGTAAAACCGGTATACAGTATATTTACGCATTTGACGTATACGTCAATCGGGTCCCGGTGCGCTCAGTCAGTACCACGCAGCCTCTTGCCGGGGTAACTCGATCCTTGCGTTTTACGTTCCCATACATTATATTTACGGAGTGCAGTGAGTGCGAGTGTCTTTTAATAGTGTTGTGTTCAAAAATGTGAGTATATATAATTTTATTGGACGGTTTAAGTTAGTTGGGGAAATAGTTTTAATTTTTTTTTTGGATTAGTTTTTTTCTGTTGAATTTTATTGTTGTTTAAATATATGTGTTTTAAATCTTAATACATATTTTTAATTATAGCATATATTATAGCATATATTTTCTTTTATATGTTTAAGTAACATAAATGTTACTTATACATATAAAAGAAAATCTATGACTAAAATATTATTATTCGAATTTAAAAATTATTTTATTAAAAAAAAACATCAAAAAAGTTGCTGAAATACATTTTTGACTTCTAAAATATCTGCAAATAACATGAGAAACATCCTAACGTTGTTTTTTGCTGTGTGATGTAAGCTGCCAATTAGTTGGCAGTTTCGCTGAAAGCTCGGACCTAAATTTGCTTGTACCAAATTTTATAATTTTGTACTAAAGTTTAAACAGGTTTTTAATTAAATATTTTGTAGAATTATCGGTGATTTCTTAAATTATGATCTCAAAATAATATTTATCTTGTAAATGTTAATATTATTTTTAATTTCCAAATTCCATACCTATTTTTTTATGATAAAAAGATTAAAAAGGTTGTGATTCAGTTTCCAAATTATTAAACGACAGGAAAATTCTTCTAAAAAGAGGATTGAAATTTTTTCCTCATAAATCTGCTTCGTTAATAATTTAATATCTTGGTACTTTACGTGATTATTTAAAGGAAAATAGGTGATTAAATTAAGTAAAATTGGATATTAGATATTAAAGTGGATTTTTTTAATCAAAATTGCCCTATATCTTTACTTAAACAACAAGCGTGGGGTTGTAAATGCACCGCTGTGGCTTCAATTACCACTAGAAGAAAGTAAAATTTTTAATATTTTTATTTCCTTGCCTTCTGGTAACGAGGCAAAGCAGCGTTGATTTTCGCCATTCAACACACGACACCTCCAGTGTTCAGCAGAAAATGGGTAACGGAAGTGTCTTAATAGGAACACTAAGTTTCGTTCCCTATGTTAACCCTGCTGTGTTTGCGGGACACAGAGTGAAGCAAAAAAAATAGCAAAGATAATATAACAATTTTCTCAGTTAAAAAATCAATAAATATATATTGCGTAATTAAAACATAATACGTAAGTGAAAGTAGAATTTAATTCTACCACCATTTCCCTTATATGATATATCAATCAATTACTAAAACTACTAAAGTACGAGCACAGATGCCGTTACAGAAACTATTTAATGTTATAATAATACTTGATCTCACTTGGGTCTTGATTAAGGTGCTCCATTTTAGTCATTTCCACGACCTATGGATTGGCTACAATAGTGAATCGTATAAAATCTAAATCTAAAAGACTTAGGCCGCCGTGGCGCAGTGGCACAAAGGTGTGACTATAACAGGACGGTTGTGGGTACGATCTCTCTCGGAGAATTAATTATTGTTTATTCATATTTTCATTTTTTTGCTTCGGCACCAAGCCAATAGCTCGGCGTTCAGTTCCGCCAGTCAAGACGCATTGCCTCGAAAAATTCGGTGGAAAGTTCGGAGTGGAGTGTTTTAACACTATGTTCCCTCTGCCTACCCTGCTGTATGCGGGATACAACGTGATGTTGCTTCGTTTTTTATTTTCTTGAAAAGACTTTTATTATCTATGTTTTTATTTCAAAATTATTTTTATCAGGAAATATAGAAAGTTGCCCCATGCTTGATTACGCTGTCTTTACTACACCCTTTTTTTCGTAGGCAGAGAGAACCTGGAAACTAGAGTTAAGACGCTCCGTTTCTAATAATACATTTCGTTCCCCACTCTTCGCCAAATTCTGGAGGCAATTAGGCAGTAATCGTACCCACAACATTTCGCGCTTACAGTCACACGTCTGTGAGACTTGTGGGGTTCGATTACGCCATAATTGGCCTAAACAAAATATAATATATTATTTTTTTTTATATTTGTACTTTATTTATCACATAATAAATATAAAAATTAATAATGTGCTACAATTTTATTATGTATCCCTTGTATCTATTTTTATACTCTACAGCCTCTCAATGATTATTATAGCCAACAACTAATTTAATATTTTAAATGTCACAGAGAATAAAATAGCAAAAACTATAACAAAAAATATAATACTGTAGTTCAAGCTAAATAAAACTATTTTATAATATAATATTTTATAATATTGTATTAAATTTAAAAATATGAAAAATATTTTTATATATTTATAGGATAGGATTTACATTATAAAAAAGATTAAGTATATTTTTATTTTGAAGTATTAGAGTAGGTAAGTATAAATACTTACCTACTCTAATACTATACTATTTGTAAATTTACAAACTGCATCGTAATTTTTCCTTGAAATTTATGGGTATATATTATACCAATATGAATCTCAAGGATTTGTTTTATATCACTTATCTCAGAAACACTTCACTGGTTGGAGTTGAAAAAATATTTTTGTATTTACTTTGAGTGCATGTATCGAGAAAGACCAATATATTATACATAACCTTAGTAGTTGCGATGTTACCCACTGTACCTGCGGCCAGAGCTGCAAATAAAAGCTAGAATAAGCTAAAATAAGCTAGAATTTTAATTAAAAATAAGCATTTATTTTCAAAAAACAAAATAATATGTACTTTATATTATAATTGATTTTTCCACACTTCATTTCTTTATTGTGGAATCATTCGCGGTAGTTAAAACCAAAATCCAACAAAAAAATTCAACAATTAAGAAACCGTTTGATATAATTATATCAACAACTCAGACGAATGCCACCTCAGTCTACCCGTGACCACGGACTACTGCAAAGTGTTCAAAACTTCGGGTTTCCAAAAATGTATAATTTTAAATATATGCGATTAATCCGGTTAAAATAGTTTCATTAAAAATTAAATTAGTGTAATAATCGTGAAAATCAAAGAACTTATTATATCTAATATAAATCAAAAGACTGACTGACTGATTGATCTGCGACTGTAAATGCGACGATTGTGAGTTCAATTCCCACTCGTGGGAATGAAATATTTCATAATTCCAATTCCTCGCCCTGACACCGCTTTAACTAGGCAAGCTCTCCCACTCTTCCAGAACTGCCGTCGTACGGCTTTTTAATTCTGGAGATTCGGTAAAAAGTGGTAAAGGAAATGTATCAATGAAAATGGAGTACTGAGTGGAGTAAGAGTTCCTCTGCCTCCTCTTCTATGTGCGAGATACAGGGTGAAGCTAAAAAATCACATAAAATTTGTAACTGAGATAAGTTTTAGGCTTGACCTAATTGAACTAACTATAGTATACAGCCACTTAACGTATTTAACAGTGCAAGCCAAATTTCACTTTGTTTGTAAATTGCTTTGGAGATTATATAAAAAGCTTCTCGTCTATTTTTTGCGACGTAATGAAGGAAACATTGTGGTTAGTGGCCTAGTTTCTAGTGAATATAAAAAATGTTCTACCATTTAGAAAAAGTATTTTGATTTTAATTAAAGAAGTCATAATGGCTAATGAATAACAATATAAACAGTGTTTGAAATTCTAAAACTATATTTTTCACTCGTTTTATTTTGTTTCAATGTTTATTTTTCTCTATAAAACTAATATTTAAAACTAAATTTGTACGTAAATATATTCTAAGCCCACTAAGCCAAAAGCTATTTTAACGTTTTAAAAATTTTCACCGTCACTGACATTTTCTGTTCCGAATGGTATTAAGTGAAAACTTTGCTATATTCAATTTATTCTATTATAAAATTGTAGATTCAAAATATTTTTACTCGACAAATATTTTATTTGAATCTCGCAAAAATGTCATGTATTAATGAATAAAGAAATAACTTTTTGAGATTTCTTAGATATATTTCAATAAAGAAGATATTCTTGGTATTTAGATTCGAATATTCATAGAATCAGTTATATGAATATATTGAGGCCTACGTGGCGCAGTAAGAGAGCGTTTAATTTTGAAGCTAGTTGTGGGATCGATCCTCAAACGAGGAATTCATTCCTCAATTTAAACTGTCCTCTTTCTTCTAAAAAAAACATAAAAACATATACTTAGACTAGAAAAATAGTTATAGAGGACGTATTATAATTGACAGTAGCGAGATTGGTTTAATTTCCAGGAGACGTATCTAAAAATATAATTCTATTATAACTAACAGATTTATTATCATAAGACGAATAACCATAAAAAATCTCTAAGCATTACGTTTTGAGTGGCAAAGCTTAATGCCGCGGTTTGAATTATTTCCAGAGCAAGAAAATGAAAAATACACTCCCCCGAATGGAAATCGAACATAAAACCGTCGTCACACGCCTATGCTGCGACGCCTAGGCTTCGGGCGTAATATTTGCTAGGTCCATTCTGTTTGTACAAATATCATTACACAGTACATTATTAAATTAAATTATTAAACGATTATATACATAAACTATATGGTGTGTAAATATTATTCTAAGTACATACATCTCTTTTAAGTCGTATACATCATGACTTCCATCATGCCATCGGTTTCGATCCATTGCCCACCTCTCCACCTCGTGGAATTTGTGAGAGAGGTTTCTATTCTTTTCTTGCTCGGTCAATCGCGTTCGTGATCGGCCACGTGATCTCTTGCCTTCATTATTCCCAACAACTACTGACCGTTCCAAATTTCGCGACATTTTCTCATTATATGGCCAAAAAACAAATTAAATCTTGCTCATTTATTGAGCGATACGTTTTTATTTTGAGATCAAAGGTACTTTCTCTCACTCATTTGTTCGTTTAGCAGTCCAAGATATTTGTAACAGGCGTCTCCAGCATCACATTTTAAAGTATCAATGCGTTGCCGCTCTCTGTTTTTGATGATCCAAATTTCAGCTCCATTAGTATATGTAACATAAGAGTTAGCACAAGTTGTCAGTTTATCAGATTTTGTGAAATGGCATCCTTGGCCATAATTATATTTATATTTAATATAATTTACATGTAATAAAAATTAAAATATATTGAAAAAATTGATTTTACACAAGCTGTTATACTAAATGACCATCGTATATAAGTATAGAATTTAAAAAAGAATAAATATGAAATAAAATTCACGCATGTTTCATATTTAGAAGAGAGACAGAGAACATATAATAAAAATTATCCAATCATAATGTACTCTTAATCCAATAATTCAATTTTTGCATAATATTTAATGAGGCCAGTCGTGGCGCAGTCACAAAGTGTGACTGTAAAACCGACTGGTTGTGGGTTCGATCCCCACTCGAGGAGATGAAATATTTACTTAAATTTATATTTCCATTTCTTCGCTCTGGTGTCGAGGACAAGCGCGGCCTCGAGTTCTGCCACTCAATACGCAATGCCTACAGAATTCGCCAGAAAGTGGGGAACGGAGTGTCTTAACACTAGGTTCCCTCCCCATATTCTGCAGTGCGTGAAACTGATTTGATTATTATTTTATGAATAGCTTAAATTTTACTATACAATTTCCTGCACATTATACTTTTGTGGTAAGAATACTATTTAATACTAAAATATAATACTTCAAGTTTCATCTCTTTACAATAATATGATAGGCAAAATAAGCGTTGCAAATACGACGCGGAACCAAACGCACTTTAAAAATAATGAACGTTGTTGCAGCCAGCCCGTTTCAGATAACACTCTTTCGGAAATATAAAACATTGCGTCTAGACAATGGCTGTAAAGAAAAAATATGATTTATGAACACATGCCTCGATGTGTTTTATTTAGAATTCGTATGAATAAAATATATACTTACAAATGATATGTACTATTGAAAGTAACGTTATAATAAAAATAAAAAATAAATTAGCTTCACGCTATATCCCGCACACGTCAGGGTCAGGTCAGGGACAGACGGAACCCATTGTTAAAACACTCCGTTCCCCATTTTCAGCCGAATTTTGGCAATGAGTGCTGAGCGGCGGAACTCAACGCCGCGCTCTGCCTCGATACTAGAGCGAAAAAAAATAAATATATTATAAATTTAAATAAATATTTCATTTCCTCGAGTGGGAGTCGAACTATGGGCTCGCCAGTCATTAGTCGCGTTGTTACAGTCACACTTTATTCCCCTGTGCCACGACTGGCCTCTATAACATTTATCCTTTTATTAGTCCGAGTAACGAATGAAAATATTTCCTTTCTCGATGTAAGGATTTCTTCAGCTCGTGCTGTATCCTGTATGCATACAGAATACAGTAGTACATAGTGTTAAGATACTCCACTCACCACTCTCCGTTCAGTTCTGGAGCGTGTTAAGTGGCGGAACGCAACGTCTCGCTTTTGCCTCGACACCAGGCCGAAGAAATTATAATATATATTTTGTCGAATGAAAATTGAAATCAAATCTGACACGTTTACAGTCTCAACCTTGTGCCACTGCGCCACGACTGGCTTCTAAAAAAATATCAAAATTTATATTAAGTAAATTAATATATCTATAGATCATATATTATGTATTTTTAAAAAAAATGATTATATAATAAAATATATTTAAGATGAGTAAAAATTTATATATGTATGCTTAGAGTCAACATAGTCAATGTCTAAATAACAACGGGTGGTAAATGGTATCTAACAGTAGGTACTCCTGTCCTTAGAAATTTCATTAATAAGAATCTCTATTTTACATTTGACTCAAATAAGTACTACCTAGTTATTAATCTATAAACTACTAACGAAATATTTTCCACTTTACCTATATTATCAAAACAAAACACTCGACAAAGTGTTATTAAATTTAGTTTTATTAATCTGAGCCTCATATTTAGAAAATAATAATTAATATTTGTTAATATAACATGTTAAAAGCAAATTGAATTCCTTCTAGTGTATATTAAACTTTAACAATATCCGAAACTTTAAGTGGATGATAAAATCAAATTCAACCTTCAACGACACTCCGTTTCCCATTTTCCGCTAAATTGTGACATTGCGTGTTGAGTGGTGGAACTCAACGCTGGGTTTTGTTTCGTAAATATACATTTAGATAAATATTTCATTTCCTTGTGTGGAAATCGAACTCACAACCATTTGCACACTTGTGCCCCTGCGCCACGACTGGCCTCAAATAAGTGGATGATTAAGCAATAATAATAAACTTTAATGAGTGACTTCAGCTCTAGCCATGTGGCAGTGTAATTAATGGCTATAGATTTATATCCTACAAATTAACTTCAAATGATATTCGAATTATTATCGATAAAGTTGATGACATTTATATTGCACAAATTAAGAGAAATTAATGTTGTTTGTCTAGAGGCCCTCTTGATGTAAAGTTTGTTAATTAAGTCCAACTTTGTGCCACAAAAAGATATCTAGTAATTAGTTCGTTATTAAAAAAGGGACAATTTCAATAGGAATTGAAAGATTATGACGATATGATTACATTTAAATGTATTTTAATATCATACTGTATATTTCAAATATGGCATAAACACAAATTTACTTAATATAAATTAAACACAAGATTTTGAGTTAACAATATCATTATCATTATTAATTTAGAAAAGATGTTTTTTTATAAAATTTTACTACATTTATCATACCCGGTAATTGTTGTAACAAAAGTAAAGGACTCCAATCGATAATTATTTTTAGGGAAATAGAAATTAGAGCATAACGTAGTTTACTGTCTCATTTTCAAAGCGTGTCGGTACGCTCCTCATCCTCACCCGCTTCTTCGACTTCCTCGCAGCGTCCTTCTAGATCCCGACGACCAAATTAAAGTCGCAAACGCCTAGTATATAGGCAGGATTCATTCCTCAGTCTCATGACGCACTCTCCGCCACCGTAAAAGGCGACAGGGCCAGTCCTTTCTCACGATAAGGCCCGACGGTCAAACTTCCTAATCAGAGGATTGGCGTACACAGGGCATTCTTCTGCGATCGCCAACCTTTCACGACCGTCCAACAAAGTTCGTATATTTTTCAGGGGTGAGCTGCTCTCACCCCTCCCCGCCTGGGGATGCTGTCAAGACCAGTCCAGATCGGCAGCAATTATGTCTATTCGAAAAAAAAGATTTTTTTTATCAAAAATATAGATTTACAATTTGTATCAGATATCTTATAAATATTATAAATAATAAGGCCAGTTGAGGCCAGTCGTGGCGCAGCGGCACGAGGTGTGACTGTAAAACCGACTGGTTGTGGGTTCGATCCCCACTCGAGGAGATGAAATATTTACTTAAATTTATATTTCCATTTCTTCGCTCTGGTGTCGAGGTTAAGCGCGGCGTTGAGTTCTGCCACTCAACACGCAATGCCTCCAGAATTCGGCAGAAAGTGGGGAACGGAGTGTCTTAACACTAGATTCCCTCTGCCTACCCTGCTGTGTGTGGGATACAGCGTGAAGCTGATTTAATTTTATTTTAATAAGGTTATCTTATAATTCTAAACATTTGCCTTAAATATTTCGAAAAACGATCATTGGTTCCAATCCTGCTGTTTCACAAATGAGTAGACTTTACCGTGGAATTAATTCAAACATCGGTATATTTTTTAAAGTAATAATTACCTGGGACGTATAATTAACTTCATTTTTTTCTTTTAATTATAACATTTATATTATATAGTATCAACTTTTTTATGCAATATTTACCCTAAATATTGTTATATTTAACGTATTAACTATATGATATTTAATATGTTCTGTTCTATTTTGTATATTTTTTTGTAAAACTGAATAAATGAATAAATAAATATAATAAATTACTTATACAATTTAAACATTGTATTGTAAGCTCTTTGTAACATGCATGTCAATTCAAATAAAAAAATAAATAAATTTTAATCGTGTCAAACACAGTGATCCCTTTCGGTTGATTGCCACACAAAACACGAGATAGGCGTTTAAAAGTGTAACTACATTCGGGAAACGCCCTAACAATGGCCGGACTTAAACTACAAAATTAATCAGTTTCACGCTGCATTTCGCACCCAACAGAGTACGCAAAGGGAACCTAGTGCTAAGACACTCTGTTCCCCATTTTCCGCCGAATTATGGAGGCATTGCGTGTTGAGTGGCGGTACTCAACCTTGCGCTTTAACTCCAACAAGCTATATCCTCGAGAGAGCATTGAACCCAGAACCAATAGCATTTAGGCTCACACACTTGTGTCACTGCGCCACGGCTGGCCTCTGGACTACTTGATAGCGCTCGTATATACAGTATCATGAAAAACAGAAATATAGGCCGGCTGTAATCTACTAGCTTATTTGGTAATGGAATAAATGAAATTTGGCAAGGTTTAGTAAGCAATTTGTGGATATTATATGAGCGTTTTAGCGACGCTTGGATACTATAATCAGGATTGATCTGTGTTATTATAATAAATCATATGACAAAGTATTATATTATTGGATTATTATTGTAGTTGTATTGAATATGAACAGCTTATCTATTAGTATAAATAAAATTGAAATATCTGTCCCGGATTTCGATGATACACACACAGACACATGATTTTTAAGCATAAATAAATAATTTCAAAAAAATGTTGTCTGACTACCTTACTATCTGTTAGGATATTCAGAGCAGCTGTATTGATTTTTATAATGTTTACTTAAAAGATTAAGGAGGTTATAGGTCGACATAATTATAGGCTTTTTATCCCGGATTTCCAGAAGGATCAAGACTTACTACGGGAAACCGCATTTATCATGTGCCTGGTGTACTTAGCCCCTACCTAGATAGTTATGAAATGACTAAATATTTTCTAAAATTAAAAAAAAAGATTTAAATAAGATTTATTAAGTGTATGACATTATAGATACTAATGTAATCAATCAATTTTCATATAATATCCAGCGTAATTCAAATGGGCGAAGCCCGTGTAGTAACAAATACAAAATAATGTTCACATGGCATTTACAGGAAATAAAGTCGCTGGAAAATGTTATTTCCTAATACAATTTTTATATACTTGTCACACACATCTCATGACCGTTGCAGTGTACTATATTTAAAGCAATTACATTTTGTTAATATTTTAAACTGCACTCCTACATTTTTTGTTATTAGTCTGCGCTATCTTTTTGCAAAGTGATTTTTTAAAAGTACATTTTTTTTTTATTTTTTGGTTCACGCTTTATCTCTAGCGGGGTAGCCAGAGAGAACCGAGCGCCAAATAAAACATAATGTAAATCCTAGATAGAATTTTAAAAAAGTGAGTGATATCGACTGGTTGTGGGTTCGATCCCCACTCGAGGAAATAAAATATTTATTTACATTTATATTTTTATTTATTCGCTCTGGTGTCGAGGCAAAGGGCGGCGTTGAGTTTCGCCACTCAACGCGCAATGCCTCCAGAACTCGGCGGAAAGCGGGGAACGGAGTGTCTTAACACTAAGTTCCCTCTGCTGTGTGCGGTAATTAGATATATAAATATTTTTTTATTTATATATTTAAATAATCAATAATAGGTGTGGGTTATCATACACCGGTCAAATAGAGAGAAGCATCGATGTTAGGGTGGAAGAATACATCTCGGATATCAAGAATGAGTATACATCAAAGGCAGCTTTTGTGTTTGTGAGCTTACTGTGGATACGCCCAGCCATTACATCAGGTTTGATAAACCCCAAATCCTCACTAAGGAAAACAGATATGTATATTCCTAGAATGATCCGATATTGAAATATAAAAACAACCTAATGTGTTAAAGTGGCTCATAGAGAGGACGTCTGGAAGCTTTCTACCACCTGGGACCCACTCGTAAAGTCATTGAAGTTTCAAACCCACCATATCAGAGGACATGATACTATCAGCTCACTCTGTAAGAATCCAGGGCAGTACGCGAGGCAATTAAGAAATCGCTGGTGGTAGTTATAAGTAGCTGGTGATATACATAATAATTATCTCAACTGACGAATGCCACCTCAGTCTACCCGTGACCATGGACTACTGCAAAATGTTCAAAACGTCGGGTTTCCAAAAATGTATAATAGTAAATATACGCGATTAGTCCAGTTAAATAGTTTTATTTAAAATGTGTTATATTCGTGAAAATCGAAGTTCTTATTAGGTTATACAATTAGCATACACTTTTCTTCTATTTCATATTTATAAAAAAAATCACAATATACACTTGTTACAATTACATCACGCATATTGCAGGGTTGGCGGGGGGTACCTATTGTTAATACAGTCCTTTCCCCAATTTCCGTAAAATTTTTCGTGAAATTGCTTATTGAAAGACGACGTTGCGCTTTACTTTGCTCCCATAGCGCGCAAATTAAAATATGTAATAATTAAATTAGCTTCACGCTGTATCCCGCACACAGCAGGGTCGGCAGAGGGAACCTAGTGTTAAGATACTCCGTTCTCCACTTTCCGCCGATTTTAGAGGCATTGCGAGTTGAGTGGCAGAACTCAACGCCGCGCTTTGCCTCGACACCAGAGCGGAGAAATGGAAATATAAATTTAAGTAAACATTTCATCTCCTCGAGTGGGCATCGAACCCTCAACCAGTCGGTTTTACAGTCACACTTGGTACCACTGCGCCACGACTGACCTCATTTAATAATTCATTGCCTCATTTAATAATTGATTGCCTCAATTAGGTTTCGAACCCACAACTGCACGCTTGTGCCACTGAGCCACTAAAGCCTATTCATTATGTATCGTACTTAGCTAAATTTTGTGATCAGAAGAACGAAACTTTCACCCTTATCGAAGCGTTTTACGTTAGGAGGCACAATACGACGCAGCACTTTGTCTTCACTGAAAGTTCTTAACGATGTTTTAATTACATATATATCTAAATATTCAGTATAAACAGTACATTTATTATATAAAAATCGAACCTACACTAAATATAGTAATAAATCAAGTTCACATTATAAAGAAATCGGTTCCTCTAAGTTATACACAAAAAAATATAATTTTTTGGGTTACAGCTAAAGCCAACTATGTGTTGCCACTACGCCATTACGTCGGCAAACTTATGACGCATAAATAACAGATTAACGGTTCCAAGAGCAAAAGTAAAGAGCTCTTGTGGTTATGAAACCAGTTGAGGCGTAACCTTTAAGCGGGTTTCGTTTATAAATGATTCCAGTTTGAACTCCCGCAAAATTCCGTTGATTGATGATTGTTTATTAAGTTTTTTAGCGTTAAAGCCAACCCGTTGATTGTGTTTGAGTTTAACCTTTTGAGAAATTTCACAATCATTTTGTTAATTTACACAAGGAACAGAAGTAAATAGCTTTTGTTTATATTTAAATAGGGGTATTGTCGTACTTTTGTTTGTAATTTACATTCGGACTGTAATTTCGGTTAAATAGAAAATAGTTACAGGTTAATTTTGTAGGCTATTTACATGGTTCAACAACTAAGTATATAAATATACTACTAGAAATAATTAAAGTGAGAATGAGCATTTTAAAATAAGAAATTACCTTTTTTAGTAAATTATTTAAGTCCGTGGGTGGATGGCGACGTATGTGGGTTCGACTCTCAATGGCAGGCAATGAATTAGTATTACTAATATCTTTATTTCATCGCTTTGGTAAAAGGCAAAACGCGACATCAATTTCCACTACTCAATGCCACGCAATGCCTCGAAAATTCGACGGAATGTGGGGAACGGAATGTCTTAACACTAGGTGCCCTCTGCCCACCCTGTTGTATCTGGGATACAGCGTGAAGCTGAAAACGAATTTTTCCTTTTTTTTATTACACCTTTCATTTTTCACCCATTGTGTTATGAAAAAGAAATAGAATACACACTTAACATTCAATAAAAACATTAACATTTCCAAATTCTAATATTTTTAAGTGTTTTTAGTTTCGTAAACGACGTGGTTAAACTTGGTATTTATTTACGTTATAGGTAATAATTGTTTGTATAAAATCCGATATTCAATTTAATTTCATAAACATTTCTCTAAATAAACGTATGCTTTGGACTTATTAGAATAAGTCCAAAGCGTATGTAATTTTAATAATTTTGAGCAAGTTTTTAAGCTAAAACTTGCAAAAATAATTTTTACTTTAATAAAATTTTCTGATTCATACAATCAGCCTAACGATATCCCATTAGATACATTTAAGCTCAGCCAAAAAGCTCTTCTATTGAACGCTACATAAGATTTAAAGTAAAAACGTTAACCTAAATATTTTTATTTATGTCAAACGATCCTTGCAGCTTACATTTTTTTTTTTATGTGGCACAGTAACAGAGAATATATCGACTTTGTGCGCTGAAAGAGATTTTAAAAAACATCGGAACGCAAGCAATAAACGCGACAAAGAGCGATAGGGTAGAGTAGTGGACAAAGAAGCTGAATTTCAGGTCACTGTTTTCATTATACGCCTAAAACAAAGGAATATTTAGTAAAAATCTAAGACGAACATGCCAGATTTCGATTTCGCGCAAATAAATCACCAAATGATCGAATGTAAATACAAATAAGGTAATTCCCCTTTTACTGAGAAAATATCTTAAAGTATCAAGGGCTTTTTATCTTTACTTCTGTTTTAAGAATTTTATTTTTTATTGTAGATATCTATTTTCGATTGAATTTGATTTCAATTTCATGTTTTATTCAATTTTAAGAATCTGTGCTCTTAAGTTTTATTTCTGAAATTATAACATATAAATTTTCGTACTCAAACATGATTTTTTTTAAGAATAATATTGTGATGTATGAGCGCAATAACTATCTAATACGACCCAATATCTTAAAAAATATTGTCGAACATTATGTTACAAACATTTATTCATTGTTTTTATAATATACTTGTCTCTGGAGCAAAATATTATTAAATAACATAAACAATATTCACATATATAATAAATTTAACAATAATTGAAAACAATACAAAACTCTAATAATCATATAAATTTAAATGTAAGGAAAATCGGTATCATTAAAACTTTAGTGAAATATATGTCCAAAGGGAATAAACGCTAGAAATATTTCAATTGTAATTGACTGGCTGTTATTGTTGAAACTTGAAATGTTTTGTGAACAATATGAAAAACTCAGCGAGTGTTAAAACGGCGGGTGAAATTCGCCAATTTGCGAACAATGGCCGAGCAATTTTTAATGTTTTAGGTTTTTATAAATAAAACCCAAATGGCTGTATTGTGGGGATATTTTTTGCATTGCTTCCAATGAAACAAATTATATCATTTAGCTTACATATTTACGTATTTGTATGTTTTTTTTTATTATTTTTTTTTAGGTAGATCGGAAGTATCCCATTTAAATACATTATTCTCCATTTTAGCCAACATTGTAAAGACTTTGTAATATGGCAGTATTGATCGTTGCTATTTGTCTTTATGTTTTTTTAGCTTCACGCTGTATCGCGTTAACATCAGGGTAGGTTGAGGGAACCTAGTCTTAAGACCCTCCGTTCCACATATTCCGCTGAATTCTGGGGCCATTGCGTGTTAAGTAGCGGAACTCAACGCCTTGCTTTGGCATGACACCAGAGCGAAGAAATGGAAATATTAAATATTTCATTTCCTCGAGTGGGAATCGAACCCACAACCGGTCACGTTTACTGTCATACGCTTGTGTCCCTACACCATGATTGTATAAATTGATGATGTATGTGTATTTATATTAAAAAATAAAATTTTAGTTACCCTGACTGGAATTCAACAAAAGAAGTTAAACACATTTCACCTGTGCCATAATGTTGCCAACGCCATGGTACTTATACGTACATATGTGAATGTAATTGAATTTGAAGCGACGTACCTTCCATTATCAACTTTGAGAGCGCTTCGTTTGTCGACACTTAAATATTCTAAGAAGACGTTGTTATCTTGAAAAACACATACATCGTGAATTTAAGGACTCTCACAATTTTCTTAACAGTAGCTTCGAGAGATTAGCTTTGCGAAAGCAAAGTTAAATTTCCGTACAACATTTTATTACTTTTAATATAAATTATAATTGAAGTGTGTGACTGTAAGGTTGTGGGTTCGATTCCCATTTGAGAAAATGATATATTTTCATTTCTTCGCTCTGGAGTCGGCTTTCTCTTGATAAGAGTTTTAAAATTCTCAATTGTGATAATTTTGAAATTAACCGTTCTATAGAAGAAAAATCCTTATAAATAATGCTATATGCTTTGGCTAGGCCATCGTCACAAACACGGTAAATAATAATAGAGGTAAGTATTTATGTGAATAAATATTTTCAAAGACCAAGTAAGAGTATCGAATATAAAATATATTTTAAAATATAAAATATATTTAAATTTTTCTAAACAAATTGTAATCTAATTTAAATAAGCAATTTTTTTAAACCCAATGAACTTATTTGTTTTTTATATGTCAAAGAACATCTTATTAAATATTCATTATTTTTTTTATTTTCTGCATAAATACCTCTAAATCATCGGTTCCCAACCAGTGGCCCGTGGACCAGTAGTGATCCGCAGCCGCTAAAAAATAGTCCGCGAATGATTTAAAATTTTGGTGTTTGAGCAAAGTCTGCCTACAGTTAAGTTGTTTCCTCAGTAAAACATAAAATATTTTGACATTTAAATTTAATATACTTTGAAATTTATAAATTTTTAATATTTACTTAAAAATTCACACATCTCATCATACAAAACGTCAGATTTTTTTTTAACTTTTGACTTAGAAATTAAAATTTTCGTTTAATTATTAATTAATTTTTATTATACCTACAAAGTGGTCCCTGCTAACAAGAATTCTATAAAAGCGCTCCCTGATCAAGAAAAGATTGGGAACCCTTGCTCTAAATCAGGGGTTCCCAACCTTTTCTTGATCAAGGACCATTTTTTATCATTCTTGGTAGGAGGGACCACTATGTATGTAGGTATAATAAGAATTAACTGTGATAATCAAACAGAAACTTCGCCTCATCATCCCCAGTCATAAAATTAAAATCGTTCGCGGACTATATATAGGCTTCTGCGGACCACTGGTTGGGAACCACTGCTCTAAATGGACTGGAAGCATTTAAAAATCGTAAATTTGTGTAATATTGTATAATTTGACTATGTTAAATTTTGGCCCTTTTTATCAATAAAAATATATTTTATAATATAGTAAAAAATATTTTGGCGTGATAAATATAAAATTTCTTAATCGATTTACGTATATTTTTATACGTAGCGGGATTATTTTTTTTAACTCAGTCCGTGAGTGTAAGTTGTATTATATAATTATAGCATAGTAAGACTTTTTTTAATTTATTTGTAATTATATATAAAAAAACGGACTTCATTAAATAATAATTTGATTTAATTGCTAATTAATTAAAAATATTTAACATACATATACGTATATGTACGATATACAGTAACATTGAAATAATTGCTTACCCAACATGTTTTGTGGAAAATCTTATTAAAACAATTATTTAGCATTTATATTGTACAATTACACAAAAAATAGATTTTTAAAAGAAAAATATTTTTTATATAATATTTTCATAAGAAAAAGTACTTTAACATTAGGCTCTATTCTTTTTAGGCTTCTAAAAAATAATGACTTGAGTGACACAATTTCTTTTACTTACTTTAAACATAGAATTTTTCCTTCTGAAAGGTTATTTTTAAAATTACTTTCTTTTAGTAAGAGTCTCAACTTAAGCCCCAATTAACACTTTTCACGAACTTATTTTCGACTCTCTTGTATTATTTCGCTATATTTCAACGTGGAAACTTTCGAAAATACATTTTTAAAGCAAATAAAGCCTTAAAGTAAAATTAAATATAAATACAGTGAATAAATATTCACTATATTTATTCTAACGATAAGTAAAATAAGAGAAAATGTAAGAGAGACTTCTAAGAGTACTTACTACATGAAAATATTGCTACTAAGCCATAGCAATATTTTGGTGAAACAACCAAGTTATATTCAACTATTATAGCTACTTTGCTCTGGATAGAGCATCAAATAATATTATTTTGGCAAATGGTTGGACTGTTAAGATAATAACGAAGTAAGGGCAACCGACTGTGTATGGGTATCTCAAGTAATCATTTGTTGCCAGAATGTAAAAGAGAATATTACTTTTTTAGTCTGTTTAAAAATTGCTTTTTTAATTTATTGTTTTTAAATTCTTTCATAAAATTAAAATATGGGTTCGGTTATTAATATGGTGATTTTTTAATAGTAGATGAAAAAATCACCCGCGAAGATATGACACATTTTTATATAATAGACAGAAGTGCTTGTTGTAAAAATGCATTTCTCTCTATTATATAAAAAAAATGTTATGTTATAATTTAGTATTATCTAATAAAAATCTAAAAGAATTTCCAATAAATAAAAAATGAGAAAAAGACCACGTTTGTTGTATGGCCCCCCTTAACTATTTTTTTATTCTGTTTTTTTTTGGTATATCTGTAAAAAAATCAATTGTCTAACTATCGTGGAGATACAGTCTGGAGACAGATAGATAGACAGACAAACTGACACTGAAGTCTAGTAAAAGGGTCTAATTTTACCTATTCGTTACGGAATCCTAAAAATCTTTTAATCAATTTTAGACTTTCTTATCTTTTCGTCATATAAAAAGTTTACTGTGATTAATTGATATAGGTATATGTAGCAGTGTGAAATGTAATATCGTGTAAGAAAACATTGACATAAGTACAAGAAAAATATGTGTCTCATTGTTCTTTCTTCCTATTTTACTGTATACTTATTGTTTTAACATACTTCTAAAAACAATAAGTCCTTAAAAAGTAGTAATCATCGCATATTGTTAAATATGTTAGAACGGAGTCACTATGAGGTTATTAGCTTTTAAGTGACAATAGTGATACCTCTAATAGGAAAATTTAATAATATATGCATTAGTAGCTCTCTTAGGCACGTATACCTCGTATAATTTGGTATTCAACTAGGTTACAGGTCACGTATCGATATTATAAATATGTACTTGTTTAAATGACTTCAAGATATTCAAAATGACTTCAATCATAATTATCTTAATGGTAAGATTTAATACTTTTTAATATTTATTCCCATGTAGTAAGACTAAGTTGATGAGATCTAGAACTACTTAAATTAACTGGATTTTTTTATAATATATANATATATTAGAACTTACACACTACAGACACGTAGTTCGTATCTTAGTTAATTCGTTAGTCGATTACTTATTTGTTTAGTTACTCTTTTTTTAAGCTTCATGCTAAAACCGAGTTAAGACATCTCGTTTACATTAAGACAGTTTCGTTTTCCATTTTCTGCTAAATTTTCGAGAACTCAACTCGAAACTTAGCATTGCCTTTTTACCAATGCTAGAAAATGAAAATTATACAATATTATATTTTGTTGCCTACTATAATATAGTCGTATTTATCTTACTAAGTTTTAATAAATATTTAAAAATGAAAGCATATTTTTTAAAAACATAAGTAAATTATAAAGTAACCTAAACTTAAGTTAGCAATTTTTTAACCAATGCTTTTATCGAATTATATTTAAGATATTTACAAAAAAGAACTGCCATCTGACCTCAAACATCCACAATGAGTCTACCTAAAGTATTATTTAGACCAGCTAACGAAATTTGGAAGACTTTTTACGTGCCCTCGAAAGGACCAAGGAGGTCGTCTGCATACCCATCCCATCTCATCAACTTCTGATTGAATTGAGCTTAACTCACCTAATCTGTTAGAGTAATGGAAGTATAATTGTGCTATTTAAATATAAGAATAATTACTTTGTAAAATACTTAGACATATTTAGAAGATAAAAATAATACATTTGGAATATACCTTAAAATCGGAAGCTATAGTATCAATATTCGTAGTATATCTTAATATATTATTGCATCCTTGGCCTGGGTGGGAGCTACGGTGGTACAAATCGGAAAAACTATAGTACATATCTAGATCTAGCTGATGACATATCTAGATTGCGTCATTTTTTTTTTCGTTTTAAAAAATCTCATTCTAGACCCAAATTACAAATATACTAATCAGCTTCACGCTGTATCCCGCACACAGCAGGTTAGGCAGAGGGAACCTAGTGTTAAGACACTCCGTTCCCCACTTTCCGCCAAGTTCTAGAGGCATGGTGTGTTGGGTGGCGGAATTCAACGCCGCACTTTGCCTCGACACCAGAGCGAAGAAATGAAAATTTAAATATAAATAAATGTTTCATCTCATCGAGTAGGGATCAAACAACCAGTAGATTTTGCAGTCACACTTTGTGCCCCTGCGCCACATACTAATATTTTTTTACCAAATACGGTAAAAGTAGTACATTGCCAATATAACCTGTTTAGATTGAAATCAAAGGCGGAATTCAAAATGAGTTACTATGAATTTATTTCGTTTACTTAGACGAACTTTCTATAATAAAATAAGACGGGGCTCGGAGCTGAAAGAGACCTTTTGCATATTCGAAGTAATGTAGATGAAGTTATAAGATATTTACTTTATCTTCGAACTAAAATACGCTTTAACCAAGCGAACAAAGGACGATAAACTTGAGAATCGTAAATTAAATATAACATCACTATGCAAAGTCATTGGTATTATCCAAATATAAATTTAATTTTTTTTACTAAATGATTTTAATTTTTACTTTAACCTTCTGCAAATGACGTGGCCTAATTTTTACTGACACGGTAGTCCACGAGACATGTTTTTTGATAGTAAATATTTTTATATAATAAACTTATGCAACTATTTTATTTATGTTCATTAGATTACTAATATATTATTTATGTTAAATTTATTTTAAATAAAGAAAACAATGTATATTTTCAAAATTAAACGATATCTTTTTACTTTACATATTGTAACGATCCATACCAGAACTAATTTGTGTAGGTAAATAATATAATTACTTAAAAAAAATCATTTATAAAAAAATATTATAAATATAATTTATAATATTGTTTAAATTATAGCTTAAGATAAATATAATTTATAATATTGTTTAAATTATAGCTTAAGATAAATATAATCTTATAAATAATAGTTTAGTTCAGTTCTTTAATTACGCGTTCCGTTCACAAGTAATATTAAAGTGACGTAATATACCATAGGTAAAACACGCAGATATAAAATATATTTATTAAAAATAATTTAATAACTATATTTAATCGTTGTGTATTATAATTTAAAATAAATGATAACATAATTAATATTTTAATTATTGTAAAATATCATGTTGGCTGAATAAGCTGCTGTCAAAGTCAAAGTCAAGAAAAAAGGAAAGAAAGAGAAGGGAGATGGCAGACGCGTCTGGTGAAGAATAGAGATTCAAAATGTTTAGAGAAGTTTTAATTTATAATTAATATATATTTAGTTACATATTATATGTAAAAGGCATGTGAGTTAATTACATGTAATAGTGATATAAGTATTCGAGGCTACTAAGATAAGTTATAAGTGCTTATTACGTATTTACGGTTGTTTGTTTTGGAATACTTCGTCGGTAAGTTTTTAATAGCTTATTATTAAAACAAAGAAGAGTAATATTAATGCACGTAATGCCGTCAATATCCAGAGATAATTATTATTTATTTAGTAAATGGAAATAAATGCATAAAGATGTTTTTATGAGGTATGTAAAATTACAATAATATTAATGTACGCAGAATGCCTGCCGCCATCTTTGTCAGATGCTTGTATGTGAATTGTGAAATGAGTAGTGTTGCCAAATTATCGATAGTTTCGCCATCGATAGTTTTAATCTAAAAAAGCCTATGCGATCGATACAACAATCGATACTATCGATTCTATCGATAGCTTAGAAGAATACAATACAATCGGCTAAGTGCAATACTATCGATACTATCTATAGTATCGTATCTCCTAATCGGAAAATAATCAATACAATCGATAGTATCGATACTATTAAATGTCTAGGGTACAATAGTATCGATAAAATCCATTGTATCGATACCATCGATTATTTTGCACTATCGATTATACGCTAATTTACGATAGTATTGAGTATGATTCTTTCGTTTTTATTATATTTATTTTGTTTGATTTTTTGGTGAAAAGAAGAAATACTTAATATGGCGTATGAATAAGCAATTAGTTAGGTACTTCAACTAAGATGTTTCTAATATCATAATGATTAGTGACTACACATGAAAATAATAATCAATACTATCGCAAATTAGCAAGCAATCGGTAGTTCACAATAATCGATAGTATCGATACTATCGATACTGTCGATACTATCGTTTCCTAGAAATTCAATAGTATCGATACTATCGATAGTATCGATGTCTTTCTGATTTGGAGGTACGATACTATCGATAATATCGATAGTATTGCATTTGTCCGATAGTATTGTACCCTTTAGAACTATCGATAGTTTCGATACTATCTCTTTAATCGATACTATCGATTATAATATCGATAGCCCTTCTATCGGACTACTATCGATAGAATATCGAATTCCGATCGATAGTCCACTATCAATCGGCAACACTAGAAATGAGAGTTAAATAGATTTGTGCATTATTAATTACTTATAAATAAATGTAATATCTCAATATTATGTTAGTAAATATTTAACATGTTACTATAAAATGAAATATAAATATAATAGTATCATTTATAATATGATATAAAATGATCAAAATACGTATTTACAATTTATAAATATTTAATATGAGTCTATTTAACGTCCTACAATAAAGGTAATCTGTCAAGATATTTAATTAATTATAATAAAGATATTAGACAGTAACAAAATATTAATTATGGACTATTTGTAACGTTGTAAGTTCATTGACCTTATGTTTTACTAATAACTGATATTGGAGTCATAACCGCTGCTGCTCCGCTTCGCTGTTACTAATATCGTAATAAGCTTGGCTAGGCAAATTGCTATGGCCTTTTATTGTTAACCTGCGATCGATGTTGTCTCGCGGTGTACTTACGATGCATAAGCGATGCTAGTATGGTATTGGACATTCATCTATGTAAAACAATTTCTACAGTTGGTCTTTAATTCGTTTTATGATAAGTAGGTGTGTGGTGCTATTTTGTCCTGGAACTCCGGTGTATGTAGTAGTGTCCGCCCACGGTTCGAGCCACGACCGTGGGGTGTGTGCCGTGCGTTTATTTAACATATCGGCCTCCTTGCGGTAGTGCGTTCGTTCCAACGACTTATATTGATCTCATAAATCAAACAACATCACGAATCACCATTCTAATACAATTTTAATATAAACAAGCGTAACCAGTACGTTCAAAAAGGTCACACACAAACGTCCTGGAGGGTTCAATAAAGACTGCTGCAACCACGGTCTGGACGGAAATTACGATGTAGGAGCGGGGCGGTGCCCTTGCGCTTTCTTCCTTTTATTATAACTAACGATTCTACACAATTATAGTTGAGAGGAAGATAGGACGTCTTCGATATACTTAGAAATGTCACGGGAGATTATGACATTTTATACGGACAGACTATGGCATTTTATTTATCATAATATATTTTATTTGTATTTACTTATATTAAATTTATGGTACATTTCATATTATTATAATACTGTTACCTCTGAATCTCTAAAAGATCTAAGGTTCTTCACGATTACTACGAAAGGGTTCTATCTACTCGTATATTAGACGTACCACAAGCCATACTATAATAATAAAATTATTATTTAATTAATTTTATTTAAATATTTTATTGAGTATAGTGGGGAGTCAGTTACAATACATACTTAAAGAATCCCTTCTTTAATATTATTGACACAGAAAAAATTATAAAATCAATCCATAACTATATTATAAATTCATCAGTAACTCTGTCTGTCTGTCACACAATCAGGGCCAAACCGCTGATACGATTGTGATAAAATATCAAAAATGATGACTTGAGGGTCTTGGGATGTATAGGTTACTTATTTTTCTCATGTTTGTAATATTCTCGATATATACTAATTAAAATTAAAATATATTTCAATTTGACATGCAATTTATTTTAAATATATTTAACATTACATATTTAGAAAATTGAGTATTACTTGAATTAATCAAAGGAATATAGAATAAATTTCATGGTTGAATACAAAATTAGACAGTCTCCAAATTACATCTATTTTTGAAAATTATTAAAGAAAAAAAAATGCCTTCGAACAATTATAAAAACAATATTTGGTCTCCTTTTTTTATTTAAATAAAAATAAAAATCAGCTTCACGCTGTATCCCGCACACAGCAGAGAGACCCTAGTATAAGACACTTCGTTCCCCACTTTCTGCCCAATCCTGGAGGCATTGCGTGTTAAGTAGCAGAACTCAACGCCGCGCTTTCCCTCGACACCAGACCGAAGAAATGGAAATATAAATTTAAGTAAATATTTAATCTCGAGTGGGGATCGAACCCACAACCAGTCGGTTTTACAGTCACACTTTGTGCCGCTGCGCCACGACTGGCCTCAAACCTTTTTTTTATTTATTTGGACAAATACGACCTACTAGTGTTGGAGGGGTATATCCTTGCCTGTAATCTCTCTAGTGGTAGCTATAAGCCTCCTTTGACCATCTTTCACTGTATATTCAATTTCACGCAAACGTATATTCAATTCACTCTACCTTTCGTATGATTATAGCCTGCAATTGTAACGAGATTTCCTGTATCAGTCTCCGTTTTTCAAATATGATGAAAAGCAAAGCCTTTATAAGGTCTAGGCTATTTTTACAAGCCAAAATACAAATTTATTTAATTTTTAATATTAACAAATATATATATAATTTATGTTAATAAAATCCAATAAATAAATAAATAAATAATTCTAAAATACTACAAAACCATACATTATCTTAACTAGAGAGAGTATGAAAATATAATCATTTTACTGAGGTGGTAGTGTAGTAGACACTTATCTTCACGTTAACATGGTATCATGGTTCTCCTTGATACTTTCTTCCCTGTATGCACACGTGGGCTACCTGCGACCACCTGTTAAACGTTATCCGACGCGTAAGCTCATTACGCGTCATTACAAGTAAGGAACTGAAAGCGGCGGTTCTTAAATTTGAAAATCAGTAGTAATAGACCGAATTTTGTATTTCGTAGTGTCTATGAGACTACCACGTCAGAGTATTAAATGTGTTTCTGAAAACAGAAGCAATAAAGTAATAGCAAACAAATATAGAAAGCAAAGCAATATTCCGCATAAAGTTTGGTATTTTTCTTTTTTTCGAACAGAATGTCTCAACACTAGAATCGAGAAAGTAGTATTAAGACACTTAATTCTCTGCTTTTCACTCAAATTCAAGACATTATGTGTGGATTGATTGATGATTTAAATAAACGCCGCACTTACCAGAACGAGAAAATGAGTAAAATTTTAATATATTTTTTTTTATTTATTTTATTTATATTGTATGTGATCAATCCTACAACCATTACATATACTATCTACATATTACATATACAATCACACGCTGCTTCACATTACCATTAATGCCTTTCAAATTTTGCTATAAGAATTATACTAGCTCTTTCATAATTAATCTATATACATATGTATACCTTGCATAGAACATAGGAATAAACTCTTTTATAGCCAAGACTCTCATTAATCTAAACCGAAACAAATGTCTGTATTATGGTCAATATAAATTTTATACTCCTAAAGTCATTAAAACTAGTCTAGTATTGCAGTAGGTATGTCCTGCATTTTATGTAATTGAAATTTTAAGACGTTTTTACTACGGAACGAGAACGGAGGTATGGAACCCTAAATATTTAAAAACAATCTGGGTTTCTTACCTCAAAAAGTAAAAACCATCGATCAAGACCATTTACTTCGAGATCATGTGAAAGTAAGAAGCTGAAATTAATACTAAATATTCAGATCTATGATCCTTTAAAGTATAAAAAAATAAAGCTTCTAAGTCAATATAATTAGAAGATACAAGGATTTATGCATCCATATTGCTGCATTTTATATGACATTCGCCACGTAATAAAAACATTCACGTGGATCTTCATATAAAAAACAGGAATTGACCGAAAATCCTAAAATCTGACTCGCACTTAGCCGGTTTTTTTAAATAAAAAATTAAAAATGTGCTTTCAGCTAAAAACTATACGTAAACTCGAGCTGTTAACTGGATTTGAAGTCATAAGCCTCTACAGCAGCTGCCTGCTATATCGGGCTAACTCGATAACATCATTTATAACTTACATTTTTCATGATAATATAACTGTTTTGCATTACAACAAAACAATTATTATGTGTTGGATAAAACACAGTGTTAGAGTGAAGAAGTCATCCGTGATTTTAGTCTATGGTACTACAAACTTACCCATCTGTCCATAGATTATCTACTCTTGGCACCCGCAGGCGCCACCTACCCTGACGGTTGGCGCGAAAACATCTGTCAACTCATAGTCTTCACGTTTCATTCAATCACCAGCAAGTCCTACTTGCTAACACTGTGTTTTATCCAACACATAATAATTGTTTTGTTGTAATGCAAAACAGTTATATTATGTGTCTTCTAAAACACAGTGTTAGAGTGAAGATCTGTTTGNTGACTGTAAAATCGACTGGTTGTGGGTTCGATCCCCACTTGAGGAAGTGAAATATTTATTTACATTTATATTTTCATTTCTTCGCTCTGGTGTCGAGGCAAAGCGCGGCGCTGAGTTCCGCCACTCAACACGCAATGCCTCCAGAACTCGGCGGAAAGTGGGGAACGGGGTGTCTTAACATTAGGTTCCCTCTGCTTACCCTGCTGTGTGCGGGATACAGCGTGAAGCTGTTTTTTTTAAATATATATATATATATATATATATATATATATATATATATATATATATATATATATATATATATAACGATAATGTAATATATAATATATGAGAATATTAAAGATTAAAGTAATAAAAATCACATTAGAAGTCATTTCTGTTTATTAGATCAATAATCATGTAGTTTAAGCGGGCGAAGCCGCGGGCGGGCCGCTAGTTTCTTAATATGGCAATATTTCCAAACGATTTATCCCAAGTAATAATGTGTATTAAAAAGTGATACTTTCCAGGTGAACGGCGTGATGCGTCAGCGCCTGTGATGTGCGGTCTAATATGCAGTGGGGCGGCCTCTACATTGTGTGTTTAGCGTTATGCTGCTTTCACACTGCATCAGGTGAGGTTAATAAAAATGTGGAAATGACCTTCAGTTTATGGAATGATCTATATATATGTTGTAGGTTCGATTTCCACACGAGGAAATTGAATAATTAATATTTTAATTTCTTCGCTCTAGTGTTTTGTGTCTGGTGTTGAGTTCCGTCATTTAAACACGCAATGCTTTCAGATTTCAGCGGAAAATGGGAAACGGAGTCTGTTACCACTAGGTTCCCTCTGCCTATCCTGCTGTGTGCGGGGTACAACGTGTAGCTAAAAAAATATCTATACTAATATATTACAGGTGAAGAGTTTGTTTGGTTGAACGTACTAATCTCAGGAACTACTGGAACGAATTGAAAATTATGTTAATGGTGGTGGTCTATATTAATTAAGTTAATATATATTAATTAAGTTAATATATAGAATAGGACCGTCTTAAGTTGATAAAATTGTGTTTTTTAATAGTACATCTATTGTAAATAAATTCAATTAGCAAATAGACATGAAATAGATCTAGTGACGAGGCAAAGCGCTGAGTTCCGCCGCTTAGCACGCAATATCTCCAAAATTTAGCAGAAAGTGGAGAACAAAAATGTCTTACTAGGAACGGAATTTCTTAACACTAGGCTCCCAGGTTTCTTCTACCTACCCTGAGTACTCTGTGCGGGATACAGTGTGAAGCTAAAAAACTGCTTATATAAACACTCACTTTTGATCCTAGCGTAGTGTTTATGTTAACTAATATGCTAACTGCCGTGTTTATATATGCAAATGTAGACAATTTATAACCTTATAAGTGTAGTGTGATAAACAAAGCTTTTATCTACTTAGAAACTATAATGAAAATTGGCAAGTGTACTCGTATCTATTACTTATACAAATGTTTATAGTTTAGTCTAGAATACAGAATAAGTTTTCAGCTGATATATTCCTGTTATTGCCATATGTGATGATAGCAGATTCAATTCTACGATATGATATTGATTCTCTGCGAAGTTTCACAACTATTATTCAAATCAAATCAGCTCCACGCTGTATCCCACACACAGCAGGGTAGGCAGAGGGAACCTAGTGTTAAGAAACTCTGTTCCCCACTTTCTGCCGAATTCTAGAGGCATTGCGTGTTGAGTGGCAGAACTCAACGCTGCGCTTAGCCTCGACACTAGAGCGAAGAAATGGAAATATAAATTTAAGTAAATATATTTTATCTCCTCGAGTGGGTATCGAACCCACAACCAGTCGGTTGTACAGTCACACTTCGTGCCGCTGTGCTACGACTGGCCTCATCACCAATACTATTCTTAATACTGCAAAATATTATTATATATATTTTTATTATATTTTTATTATATTTATTTTTATTATATTTATTTTTTTTTATTAGCTTCACGCTATATCCCGCACACAGCAGGGTATACAGAGGGAACCTAGTGTTAAAACACTCCGTTCCCTACTTTCTGCCGAATTCTGGAGGCATTGCGTGTTAAGCGGCAGAACTCAAAGCCGCGCTTAGCCTCGACACCAGAGCGAAGAAATGGAAATATAAATTTAAGTAAATATATTTTATCTCCTCGAGTGGGGATCGAACCCACAACCAGTGGGTTGTACAGTCACACTTCGTGCCGCTTCGCTACGACTGGTCTCATTACCAATACTATTCTTAATACTGCAAAATATTATTATGATTTACAAAAATCGCTGTGTTGGTATATAAACTGAACAGAGTTATTTTGTCTTATTTCTTTCTTTTTCGACCTTTTATTGACTTTTAGATTATGATATCTACACTTAAAAATACATAAAGATTATTTTCCTTACAAAATAAATCCCAAAAAAATACATCCCTAATCCTATAAAAAAGTTATCCCCATACATTTTACTTTTAATTTATCAGGTGGAGGACATCTGTTAAAAGCAAAACCCAATTGTAAAATAATACAAAATAAAGCTAAAGTAGCTTTCGTCGGTTAATAGCGAAACTCTGTTACGGGTAAAAGGGCACTGTCAACGAAACCTATTTAGAGCCGGGGAAAAGCTGAAAAGAAATAATAGAAGTGATATCCGTGGTCAGACATGTAGACTGATGTAATTAAGTACATTTATTGGACAATGTAGCTTAAAATTGGTTTATATTTTTACAGTTTTCCTGTAAATTTAAATAAATATAACAAATTTCTAAATCATATTCAATTAGGTTTAATTTTACACTGCATCCCACATATAGCAGTTTAAGTATAGGGAATCTTTGAACCTAGTAAGAGTTAAGACACTCCGTTCCCATTTAAACACTTCCATTCTCCACTTTTCTCCGACTTTTGAAAGCATTGCGTGTTGAGTGGCAGAACTCAACGCCGCGCTTTGCGTTAACGTTACCAGAAAAAATCGTATCCCTAAGAGTACCTATTTCAAAACAAATAATATATAATCTAAGTTTAAATAAAATATTAAATTCGTCCCAATATGGAATACAAAATTATACACTGCATAAAGCAATACATTTTACACATTTTTAAATTCAATTATAAACAAAAAATTGAAATTTTCCTCATTAAGTTTTATTACTGTACAAATTAAGTATGCATAACCGAGTAAGTTTTTAAAGTGCGGCTTGGTTAGTTAATGGTGAGTGTTTTGCTATAAATATTTATATGATCGTTACGCTTTCGTTTTTAATAAAAACATTAAATGAGTATATTAAACAATTTTACCTATTAACACGTCGTCGTCTAAAAGTATAATAAGATTATTTCATATATCGAAAGTAGTCGTGGTAATGTTGTGGGTTCGATCTTCACTTGAGGATTTTTCTTACAAATATTTTTTAATTTTCTCGCTGTGGTAACGAGGCAAACCGCGGCGTTGAGTTCCGCCACTTAGCGCGCAATCACACTAGAAATCGGCGGATAGTGCGGCTTGGTTAGTTAATGGTGAGTGTTTTGCTATGAATATTTATATGATCGTTACGCTTTCGTTTTTAATAAAAATATTAAATGAGTATATTAAACAATTTTACCTATTAACATTAAAGGTATAATAAGATTATTTAATATATCGAAAGTAGTCGTGGTAATGTTGTGAGTTCGATCTCCACTTGAGGAATTTTTTTTTAAATATTTTTTAATTTTCTCGCTGTGGTAACGAGGCAAACCGCGGCGTTGAGTTCCGCCACTTAGCGCGCAATCAATCACACTAGAAATCGGCGGAAAGTGCGGCTTGGTTAGTTAATGGTGAGTGTTTTGCTATAAATATTTATATGATCATTACGCTTTCGCTTTTAATAAAAACGTATTAAATGAGTAAATTAAACGATTCTACCTGTTAACATTAAAAGTAATATTATTTAATATATCGAAAGCAGTCGTGGCGTAGGGACACAAGCGTGCGACTGTTGTGGGTTCGATCTCCCACTCGAGGAAATTATTTTTTTAATATTATATTTATTCATTTTCTCGCTCTGGTAACGAGGCAAAGCGCTGCGTTGAGTAGAAATCAGCTAGAAACCTCTAGAAATCAGCGGAAAGTGGAGAACGGAATTGTCTTAATGGAAATGTCTTAACATTAGGTTCCCAGATACTCACAGTTTATCCTATTATGTGCTAAAAAAAATTTAAAATTGGTTTAGTAATAATAGATTTTCTTTCTTATCAATAAATTACGAAGAGACTATTTCTATTAGTAATATGATAATATGAAATCTTTATTTCCTCACTTTAGTAAAATTCAATCAGGTTTCATTTTCAAATATCCTGAAGACATTAAGGTATTTTGGGAACCGTTTATAAAGGAAATTCGGCTCGCTCAAATTCACATAATGGAATGAAGTTTTACAATCAATTACTATTACGTGCCATCTGTCTCAGTGGAAATGAAATATTTTAATGGGTCAAAAAACATATTTATATGAGAGGGGTTTTTATTTTTTAATTTTATCGCTTTGTGTAATATTTTAATATGAGGCTAGTAGTTGCGCAGGGGCACAGAGTGTGAGCGATTTGTGGGTTCCTTTATAACTCGAGGAAATTAATTAAATATTTAATATTTCATTTCTTCTTCTATTATAGATCTTTTATTTCTTCGCTAATTTTTATTTAATTGGATGAAATATTTACTTAAATTTATATTTCCATTTTCTTCGCTCTGGTGTCGAGGTTAACCGCGGCGTTGAGTTCTGCCACTCAACACGCAATGCCTCCAGAATTCGGCAGAAAGTGGGGAACGGAGTGTCTTAACACTAGGTTCCCTCTGCCTACCCTGCTGTGTGCGGGATACAGCGTGAAGCTAATTTAATTTAATTTAATTTTTTTTAAATATAATAAATTGTGCGATGAATAGCCACACTGAGGCTATTCATCTATCCTAGCATAGTTTGACGTCTAACTGAACACAATACCTACTTGCCGAATCGACACTGTATTCGCTAGCTAGTTAATATTAATTTTAATTAAATATATAAGTTATACCTGGGATATGAGGCTATCCTGGTGCAGGTGCCTAAGGGTGTGACTTTAACACGATGGTTGAGGATTCGATATCCACTCTGAGGTATGAATTAATATTTTTATTTCTTCGCTCTGGCTCCAAGCCCGGCGTTCAGTTCCGCCACTCAACACAAAATGCCGCGCAAAATTTGATGGAAAGTGGGGAATGGAGTGTCTTTACACTACGTTTCTATTCTTCTATTTGCGGAATACAGCTTAAAGCTAATAAAAATATATATGTATAAGTTATATAATAACAATATTTTCCAAACTCAAAAAATAGTATAAAAAATATTTATTTTAAGTAAGTATTCCACACATTTGCCATAGTAGAAACAGATATACAAAATAATATATATTATAGAACCACTGCGTATCCCGGAGGATTATCACACAAACGGCGTACGGAGACGTCGGAGCGATGAAAAGGACGGGCTCGCCCTGTCCAGGGAGATATTCAGGAATATTACCAAGAAACTCCGGGAAAATATCAAACGGGAAGGCGCTACAGACGTGAACGATCATTTGTTACAGAGTGAGTATCGATTTCAGCCTTTGTTAACGTTAATGTATTAAATGTGAGATAGACGTGAGAAAATGTTATAATATGTTCTTTCGAAATTGTTGTTATTGTGATAGGTTCATTTAGGATTGTGATAGGTTTAGTATTAAATTATATAGTGTTTATTTTTCTATATATAATAAATATTATTGTGGTAGTTAAATTGATATAAATATAAAAGGCAGCAATATAATCAAGTTTTCATTTTATTTAATTATATATGTATATATGTAAAAATTTAAATATATTTTAGGGTAAATAAGAGAGTTTAGTGAGAAGCCCTTATACTGTCTTCTTACTATTCAAAACTTTTACAATATATCAGCAGTCAATTTTATATAGTAATTCCCACTCAGGTAAATGCTAATAATTATTGAAATAAATTTTATTTGTCCAGATTGAAAATCAAATTGCAGTGTTTAATTCCGCCAATTCACATGTAATGTCCGGAAAATTATATCATAAGTTGTTTTAAGTATTGCGATCTAACAACCTAAGTCTCGTCATACTTAATTTTTGTACTTGTTCATTTAAGAAATTAACGTACTGCGAAAGTTAGAGGGTATATTAAATGTAAATGACGCCCTCATATAGCAAAACTACATCTCTATAACTATAACTACATCTAATAAAATATTTACTTACGCAGCCTCGTCTACTTAAGTAACTTAATTCTGTTGAAAACTTAATTCCAGGGAGAGCTTAATTACTTCCTCAACTTAAAATAAGCACACAACAAAAACATGTAAAAGTGAAAGAGATTCGACGTAACTTGTGCTTGACTCAAGCTTTAAATCTTTTTACGTTTCTAAATATTTTTATTTTCGAGTGTATGAAAAAAACCTTTAAAAATGTTTATGTTATGAAATCAGAAATTATATACAATACCTAAAATATTATTTAAAAAATTAGATATAAAATTATATAAATTTCTTAGGGATTGTACATAACTCCCATTATCGTAATAGAAAAGAATGCTTTATGTAATACAATACGTTGTTAAAATGAGAATAAAATGCCGTTGAGACGATCAGGTAACACACATAGCGTAACATATATTATAATAAAAAAAAATAATCAAATCAGCTTGATGCTGTATCCCGCACACAGCAGGGTAGGCAGAGGGAACCTAGTGCTAAGACACTCCGTTCCCCACTAGAATAACACACATAGTGGGGAACGGAGTAAAATATATCATGTTCATATTATATTACTAATTTAAATTAGACTAGGTTAGTCTAGGTTAATTTTGTTTTAACTTAACAAGGGCGCGACCCTCTCCTCACCCCGTTATCCTCGCTATCAATTGATATTTTAAATGATTTACATTCCATTTGCTATTTAGCAAATGTATAGATTTCCTAGGATATATGTCTAATATAATTTATTTCACACATTACCGGGTGATTTTAGGAATTACATTCACTTCCTAGGAATTACATACAATGACAGATTATATACATTTCCGTCAACATTTATTTATATATAATATTTAACTTTAATTTATAATATGTAAAATTCTTTCTTTGTGATTATAATTTATTTTTCTTTCCATTTTCCGCCGAAATATTGAATAATTAATTTCCTCGAGTGGGAATCCTACCCACAACTTCGACAAGCCTCATATCACACACACATTTTTGGTAAAATTTATTTTTAAAATAAAAGTTAATTTTAGTAAGTATAAAGAAAAAAAATTATTAATATTTCACAAAATAATTAATATTGTAAATATAGCATTGTTTTAAATAAAGAATTAACTAAACTAACTAAATTTATATTATCTTTTTGTAAAGACAAAGGCGAAGAATCTCGTCACTACGCGCCGTATCAAGAGTATCATCACTATGAGAGGCATTGGGGCCCGTATTTTGAGGAGAGAAACATCACTCAGGTCACGGCGCATGTGGGATCTGAAGCCCTCCTACATTGTCGCGTTGTGATGCTTAAAGACAAAACGGTAAGTTAGAACAGTTTTATAAGTAAGTATATACACATGTATCTATATCTATACTTCTATACTAATTTTCAAAGTTGAGGAGTTTGTTTGGATGAACAAACATTTAAAAATCTTATATCATGTAAATTATTTTGATGTACGTGCTGTACTTGCTATTCAAGTTACCTCGGGCACCTACAAACTTCAATTTTAGATATTTCCATTTGACCAAAGCCGCTAGTGAAAGTAAAAAAAAAATGTTTTTAAAAACATGTAAAACCATCGTTGTCTGAATTTTCTACAATTGTAAAAATAAAATGACAATGATTTTTATTTTCCATCAGAAAAAATATTTATAAAGATTTTTTTTTAGAATGAGGATATAAAATTAAATATGTTTCTCACTCATATTATTAAATATTTTCTTATATTTTTACAGTTAGGCAGTTAGTTTTACAGGAGGCCGGTCGTGGCGCAGCGGCACGAGGTGTGACTGCAAAATCGACTGGTTGTGGGTTCGATCCCCACTCGAGGAGATGAAATATTTACTTAAATTTATATTTCCATTTCTTCGCTCTGGTGTCGAGGACAAGCGCGGCGTTTCTGCCACTCAACACGCAATGCCTCCAGAATTCGGCAGAAAGTGGGGAACGGAGTGTCTTACTACTTACTTACACTAGGTTCCCTCAGCCTCAGCTACCCTGCTGTGTGCGGGATACAGTGTGAAGCTAATTTAATTTTTTTTTAATTTTTACAGTTATTTAATAAATTTAACTCAATATCAAAATAAATGTAAACATAAATGTACCTTATATTTAACATTTCCGTATACACTACAGTATTTCCCATACGAACAGGTCATGTGGCTGCGCAACACGACGGACACGGCTCAGTTGCTGACCGTCGGACCAGCTCCCTACGCCGGTGATAGCCGTGTCTCTATGAAATTTCAATATCCAAACAACTGGAGGCTCAGCATCAATCCAGTAAAGTGGTCGGACGCAGGATTGTATATGTGCCAAATATCCACACACCCGCCGAGAACCATATATGCAAATCTCTCAGTACTTCGTAAGTAGATTAATGTAGATCTTAGATTATAGTACTGTGTTCTCCAACTTGGGACGAAATTAATGCTAATTTTCGAAATCTCTTCTGTACGCTCAGGAAATGTTGTCCATATTCATTTTCTAAATGTGGTTATGTGTTTTCGGTTCTATTTGCTAAGTCACTACACATAATAGTAAATGACGCGCCTTGTGGGTTCGATTTCCGTTCGAGGAAAGGAATTATTTAATATCTTCGTTCTGATGTCGAAGCAAAGTGCGGCGTTGAGTTCCGCCTCTCAACATACAATGCCTTCAGAACATAATGTGAAACTGAAATAAAGAACATAATAATATTCTGTATACGTTTCTGTTTGCACTATTTAAACATTAATATACACAGATAGTGCACTGTTATATGAAACTTTTTTGTTTCCCACTACAGTAAAGTAAAAATGGAGTTTGCTAGTTTCTTATTCACTCATTACAGAAAATTAATATTTTCATACAAGTCGAATTCCACTAAACTAAATATTTAATTTCTTTTAAACTAGAAAACTAAAATTCAATACCAACGCTGGCTTTGATGAAAAAGGAACTAAACTCAAGTTTTTTCCACTCCTTTACTTTAGACAAAATCTGATTTGTAAAGGCAACAGGTAGTAAAAGCATATGAAAATATCACAGAAAGCAGATTGACTTTTAAGCGTTTGCTGAGCGCTTATTCGCTTTTTATTGAGGTTAAATGGACTGGCAATCGATACAAGGGGATTGCGTAATGCAAAATGAAAACGCGAGTGATTAATACTCCTAAAGCCAAATAATGCTGCAAAGGATGAACGTTAAATACTGATATTGACTTTGGTCTTCTCGTATAAAACATTTTTAATTTGCAATTAGGTTGATACATACAAACGTTTTAACATTATGTATGGTTAATACCCTTGTTATTAATAATATTTAAAAGAATTTAACGCTTTTAATTGTAGACCACATGTCATATATTTTTTAGTTTAAGAATTAATTTAAGATATTAATGTTAATTTGTAATTTGTAATTAGTTTAAGATATTAATGTTAATTTGTAATTTAGGTGTAAATGAAATTCTAAAATCTAGTGTTAAAGCACTCCGTTCCCCACTTAGCGCCTAATTTTCGAGGCATTTCGTATTGAGTGGCAGAACTCAACGCCGCGTTTTGCCTTACCTTACTTACCAAAGCGAAGAAATGTAAATATTAATAAATAATAATTCATTCCCCCGAGTTAGAAACGAACCAACAACCGTCGGGTTTACAGTCACACACTTGTGCCACTGTGCCACGACAACAACAAGAAATCTTCAAAATTACATTAAATTATATACATAATATAATGTGGTTTCTATATACAATATTGTATTACACGCCAAAACCTCACCAAGCACCAGGTGTTAAAGAGTGTATTGAATGATAATCTTCACACTTCACATCCCACTACATCGAATACAAGGACGTATTCTATAATGTGCTCTCTGGATAATACTTAGCAATAACCTACTTTTAAAGTAATAAAAAACAGATAATGCGTTTAAACCAGTTTATACGACTTATATAGGTTCATTTTATATTTATGCTATCATTTTTTACAGCTCCAGTATTAACAATAAATGGTGATAAAACACACGACGTAAAAGATAGATTCTATAAAGCTGGCAGTTCTATAAAGCTTTCCTGCGTCATAGCAGATGAATACGTTTCATCTTTGCCCACTAAAGCGACGGTGACTGTTGTACCGACCACGACCACTACCACTCCTTTGACCACTACCACGGAATCCACCACCAAAATGAGTACAATATTCAATAGAATAGATTTAATGTTAAATAAAAGTTGGAGTGTAGAAACTACAACTATCACGTCAACAGTTAGTATAAGTACAACAACAAAAAGTACGGAGTTTAAAAGTACAACAGAGCCGTCTACTGTAAAACCTGCGGAGAAAATTGTACTAAACAACGTTTACGGCCTTTCCTGGAAGAAACAAGGAGTTGAGCTTAATGAATCTATCTCTTGGCGTAATATGAGGTAATTTTCTTTTAAGATAATTGCTTAGTCTATCTTTTGTATATTTATAGTGAACTTTAGTATAAATGACGCGTTTAGGAATATGGACACCATTTAATAGTGGTCGGTTTCACGCTGTGTCCTGCACACTGCAGGGTAGGCAGAGGGAACCTAGTGTTAAGACACTCCGTTCCCCACTTTCTGCCGAATTCTGGAGTGGCAGAACTCAACGCCGCGCTTGTCCTCGACACCAGAGCGAAGAAATGGAAATATAAATTTAAGTAAAATATTTCATCTCCTCGAGTGGACTCCTTCCTCACAAGCAGTCGGTTTTACAGTCACACTTTGTGCCGCTGCGCCACGACTGGCCTTTAATAATGGTTGTTGGGTTGTTGATTCAAATTCTTACAGATGAAATATTTTTTTAGTTAAATATTTTCAGTTTCTGTATCTGTTCAAGGAAATGTTTATAACCTAGAAAGTCATCCATAATTCCTTTCAAACAACATTCTGAATTCCTAAATGATTTTTTTCCACAATAATAGAATATATACACAATTTTTGCATGATAACAGCTAAGTGATAACAATTGTTGGATCCTGTAATAAACACAAGAATCACGTTCTGACTTGAAGATAAAAGAATCGATGAATAATATCAAAGGAATCTAGGTTGTGAAAGTCATTCGATATGGAATCGAGAGAGAGGCCGCTCGCTGGAATCAATAAGTCACAACAATAGTAGTCTTATGAACGGATAATATTTTATTGTAATCGCTCTTTTTGTTATATATTATAGGTTTCATCAAATTTTCATTATAAATGAGAAAATGTATTTTATATTAATATTTACATAATTCTCGGTAAATATTAAAATTATTTTTAATAGACGATTTTTAATAGAACAACAGTTGTCATTCAAAGTGCTATTCCACACACATACAGGAATTTGACGTAGCATGATTAGAACGTATGGCTTAGTGGTCAGAGCGCTTGGACAGTTTCCGAAGAAGCGCGAGTTTAATTCCGCTACGTTGAACTTGTTATACGTTTTCTTAAAATTATATTTTTGTTTTTTATTTGGATATATAATTAATAATTCTATTTCAGTGCCACAATCAGCGTTAGTTCGGCGTCCCAGAACGACAGCGGCACGTATACGTGCTATTTGCGGAATCATTCTCAAGTAACTGTCAACGTGCATGTTTTAATAGGTACGTAAAGGTATTTTTTAGGAAAATCATTACTTATCTAAATATTTTTTTTAATTTTACGCTGTATCCCGCACATAACAGTTAGGCAGAGGGAACCCGAACACTCGTTCCTCATTTTTGTCGAACTTTTGAAGCGTTGTGTGTTGAGTGGCGGAACTCAATGTAAAGGCGAGTAATAGCAGAATTTAATATGATCATATCCTCGTTCTGCTAACAAGGCAAAGCGCGGCGTTAAGATCCGCTACTAAACACGCAGTGCCTCTAGAAGTCAGAATCTAGTATTAATTGCATTTACTCTTTTGTAGGTGAAAATCAAGCTGCTGTCCATCATGACACATGGAATAAAGGATCCATGTTCTTGAACGTTCACAGTTTAAATTTATTTATCTTTATTATATTACTAATATTATTTATATGAATTAATAAGCATAATCTTGTACCTGATATTTTAGTTTATATATAAGTTTATTATAATTATATAATTACTAATTATTAATTTTATCGAAGATATAAGAAATTATAGAACAAATTTGTACAAAAATTGTGTAATTGATTTATACATTCAGAATGATTTTAAAATTCTTTATGTTTCCAATTATAGCTTTTTCACTACCAAATATATTTTTAAGCAATAAAACAAAAAATATTTATTATAAACGTATATATGCATTTCCATATTTTTTCATAAACAATACTTTACAAACGTTGCAAAGAATCGAGATATAATATACATGTATGTTTGTTTAAAAAAAGTACTTTTTTTTAATTTTCTGCCAAAAATAATTAGAATTTAAGTTATAATAAAAAAAAACCCCTTCAGAAAGTACATGCATTTTATCCAATTAGTTTTGTTGTTCTATTATGGCATATTGAAAAATAAGTAAGATATCTCACTTATTTATCTTATCTTATCTATGTCTTAATAAAAATAAATTATAACTTCTTAGTACAATATATTAATTTCATATAAAACAACCATTGTCACAGCAAAAATACGCCACAAGGACCAAAAATCAAGTGGTATTGATTAAAGAGTAATAATACCAAATATCTACTGTTTGAATTTAATAAAATTTTGCATACATATTATAATATATAAAACCGATATTTAGACATTAATATTAAAAACACAATGGTGTGAATGTAACGTGACGGTTGTGGGTTCGATTTCCACTCCAGGGAATGAAATATAATTTATTAATACTGTCATTTTTTCGCTCTGGCAACAACGCAAAAGCCCGCTGTTGAGTCCCGCCACTTAACATGCAATGCCTTTTTTATTTTTAAACATTTTTAAAGTGTTATTCCACACTTAGGAAAGAAAAATACTTAATTAGAAAACGTATAAAAATTACTACGCAGCGGGACTCGAACCCGCGCCTCCTGGAAACCGACCAGGCGCTCTGACCACTAAGCCATGCGTTCTCGCCAAGCTACGTCGAAATTTTTATACGCTTGTTACAACTTATTTATGTTGTTAGCATCTCTGTAGGGAGATTTTTACAAATTTCCGCTACCCAAAGATAAT
>JAAIXJ010000182.1:169500-211087 GCA_013403705.1 Heliconius hermathena
TAAGTTGTAACAAGCGTATAAAAATTTCGACGTAGCTTGGCGAGAACGCATGGCTTAGTGGTCAGAGCGCCTGGTCGGTTTCCAGGAGGCGCGGGTTCGAGTCCCGCTGCGTTCAAATTTTTATACGTTTTCTAAATAAGTATTCTTCTTTCCTAAGTGTGGAATAACACTTTAAAAATGTCTAAAAAAATATCCAATTTATATTTCCATTTCTTCGCTCTGGTGTCGAGGCAAAATCGCGGCGTTGAGTTCTGCCACTCAACACGCAATGCCTCCAAAATTCGGCAGAAAGTGAGGAACGGAGTGTCTTAACACTAGGTTCCCTCTGCCTACCCTGCTGTGTGCGGGATACAGCGTGAAGCTGAATATTTTTAAAATTGGGAACAAGATGTCTAAGTTTGTTCTGCATGCAGAGTGAAATAAAGTACAGGATACGGGTTGACGCTAAAAAAATCTTATCATTAGAAAATGTTGTATTACATTTGAACTTAATGAAAAAGATAAATTAGTTTTATTCATTAGCATACAGCCGTCAGATAAAGTCTCCCGTGGCGTTGGTAAAAGTAAATCATGTAATTTACAGATAAAATAAAAAATAAATCAGCTTCACGCTGTATCCCGCACACAGCAGGGTAGGCAGAGGGAACCTAGTCTTAAGACACTCCGCTCCCCACTTTCTGCCGATTTCTGGAGGCATTGCGTGTGGAATGGCAGAACTCAATGCCGCGCTTTACCTCGATACCAGAGCGAAGAAATGGAAATATAAATTTCAGTAAATATTTCATCTCCTCGAGTGGGGATCGAACCCACAACTAGTCGGTTTTTACAGTCACACTTTGTGCTGCTGCGCCACGACTGGCCTCGATCTTGATCTAATTTACAGATCCTTAATAATTTAACAAGAGTTATTTTCTGATGAATAAGGGAAAGCGAACAATTCGTATTTACGGAAAGTATCAAATTTTTCATATAGAATTTACATAAATACATTTTAGAATTTATTTTGTGTCAACAGGTCATCAAGACTTGTTGGAAACAATTTTCGCTTTAATATTTTAATAAATTTTATAAATGAAAAAAAAAAACAGTTTAGAGGCCATATAAATACTTTTTACTTGGACAGCAGCTAATTAAACGGCATGTATTCCAAACATTGACTTTATAAAGTAAAAATATTAATTAAAAAAAGCGAGCGAGGGTGTCGGCGTGTGGCAGTGAAAAAAAAATTACAATGCTATGATACCTGATGACTTATGTGTTACTTTCATATATATGTATTTTATTATTCGTACATCATACTTATATTTTTCATAAAATTCTATAATTATCAAAGGCAGGCAAGGCAAAGCCCGGCGTTGAGTTCCGCCACTCAACACGCATTGCCAAATTCGGAAGACAGTGAGTAATGGAGTGTCTTAACACTGAAACTACAAAAAAATATATTAAGTATATAGCAGCAGATGAGATCAGTCATAGCGCAAGGATAAAGGTGTGTGACTATGAACCTGACAGGTTGTGGGTTCGATTCCCACTCGACGAAATGAAATCCATAATTATATCGTCGCTAATCAACTAGGAATTTCGTTGTTTCAAGAAAAGGTCGCCCAAAATGCCTCCTGATGGCGAGCGGTGACTCAACCTTATGAGACACATAAAAGATAAGTTCTACAAAAAAAATTGTCCTTTAAAAATGGTATATGTTTATCTCTGAAGGTTGAGCCACAGTAACCATATTAATATATTTAATTCTGATTTTTTATAATTATTATAAATATTATATTTTATAATTATTAATATATTTTATAATTATATAATATGGTTATTGTAATATTAATGTACGAGTATTTTCGATAATTTGGTATTCATCCTTATAAAAATAAATAAAATAGTCACCTTTAGCATTCATCTATATTGAAATTATACTTTACTGTCCATCAATATAATAAATACTTTAGAAGATATCACTGATTCAAAATAACCTAACCTACGAGCCGTACGGTGCGGGGGCTTGGCAACGGAATAACCGATCCGAACGAGAAACTTTACGTGCAACGGTTGACGTTGACGTTGGCCGTTGTGTCATACATTTTCTACTACTACTATTTATGTGGTTATTTTTTATTTCTTGCTTTGGTTAAGTTTTAATCTGGTTTTTTATTTCGTGTTACTTTTAATTTAAATACTTTTAAATATTTATTTTACGTTGATAATATTGATAATAAAGCTGGTTTTGTATAGTTTTTATTAATAATAATTTATTTAGTAGTATAATGTTGCTATTGAAATGTATATTATTACAAAACTTAACACAAATGTATATACAATTTCAACAATAATTAACTTGCCTTATACATCTACCTACCTATGGAATTCACTTGAAGCTAATAATACCTCAAACGTCTGTATGGCGTTTCATAATAGACATATAGAGGACAAAGTAGCTAAAATGAAAACCGTCACAAACGTGAAACGTAATAAATTAATTGTATGATGTAAATAAATCAGCTTCACGCTGTATCCCGCACACAGCAGGGTAGGCAGAGGGAACCTAGTGTTAAGACACTCCGTTCTCCACTTTCTGCCGAATTCTGGAGGCATTGCGTGTTGAGTGGCAGAACTCAACGCCGCGCTTAACCTCGACACCAGAGCGAAGAAATGGAAATATAAATTTAAGTAAATATTTCATCTCCTCGAGTGGGGATCGAACCCACAACCAGTCGGTTTTACAGTCACACTTTGTGCCGCTACGCCATAACTGGCCTCATAATATTGGCAAATAAAATGTTCCATAGAAAACATGAATTCAAAAGGCCTTAATTGTTTGTCATGTTGAAATTATAAATGTACTAATAGAAAACGCTTGTAACTGAAAATAAGCTTTAATTTTTATCATTGAACTATCAAATACACAAGTAACTGGTGTTTTTGACATTAAAAACTTTAAACTTTTTTTAATTAACGTCTGTAAGGTTATCAGTTTCACTGTATTTTATTTATGTTTGTTACCTCCGAACTTTTGACTGGGTGAATCGATTTTGATGATTTCTTTTTATTTGAAAGCTGGTGCTCGTGCTCGTAAGTTTCCATTTTAATTTGGTCCATTTCTGACAATGGTATCTGTGAGAAAATTATATAAGACTTAAATTTGTATTGGATATGTGCACGACAAATGCGAAACGAATAACTCAATCAAGGATAGTTTGCTCAAAGTTTGGTTAGGTTCTGTTTATGAGATCCGGTTGAAAATTGGCAAATTTCACAGGATCGTGATTTTTTTTTCTCAATATAGCTCAATAGTAGGAGGCCTGTGGTTTATAAACTTAGAAATAACATTTTTTTTAAAGTAAAGGGCTGTAACGAAAAAAATACTGGTGATTTTTTCCAAAAGTAATTTCAAACACCACTAGTATTAGTATAGAATAATCTCTAAAAATTGCATAGGCGCAGCTCAGTGATAACGTGTTAAAAATTTTACTCGAATTTTGAAACAGTAAGAAATTGTTATTCTTATCACCGTATTTACCATATATAGATTTTTTACCATATTTACATAAGTGTTTGCTCCAAGGAGTGAAACAAGGAGACATGGGAGTGAAAGTAGGTGACTTGAATGTGAATAGCCTGCTGTACGCAGATGATGCAGTGCTCGTTGCATCATCAGAATGCGAGTCGCAGGCATTAGTCACCACTCTGAAAGAAGGGTGTGAAAATAATGGTCTAAGCCTAAGTGCGAGTAAGACAAAGGTTCTGGTATTTAAAAGAAATAAAGAAAGCATGGCCGTTTTGCTGCCAGTAATTGCAAGCCGTAAGTTGGCTAATGCATTTGGGTGCTGGTTAATATTAAATTTAGTACACATTGTATAAAGGATGTAACGCGATCGACGGATCAACGGTTGTCTATGGGTTTTTCAGTACCTATCCATTTCATTCCCATGTATGTAAGCCGAATTTCCAGGAAATGCTGCCACAGGTAGGTCATTCATACAGTTGCGTGGCGCGTGGAAGGAAGTTCCTACGAAACGGCATATTAATGTAGTGCCACGTATGGTGTGGATTGTATTTGAGTTTGTGACGTACTGTGTGGTTAGAAAATTTAAACAGTTCCTCAGAACACTTCCCTTGATAAATGTGGTTGAGAACGCACAGCGAGGAGAGGTCTTTACGCAAAGCCAAAGCGTCAAGCCTTTTATTGATCAATGGTTCCCTAACGATTTGAATGGCTCTACATTGTATGCGATTAAACATTTAATGCTAAGACTGGGGTGCACCAGCCCAGAGATCATAACAGTACTCCATATGAGGCCGAAGCCGGGCCCTATACAGGGCCAATCGATGTTTTAACGTGAAGTGCTATTGTGTTCTGCTAATGAACCTCAGTTTCTGTGAGGCCAACTTGGCCTTGCTTTCCAGATGATCGCGATACTGGCAGTTACTCGAAACATTAAGGCCCAATATGCTGATACTGGGCCCGGCTATAAGGGGAGTCTTTTGAAAGACTGACGACACGACATATGGGTTTTTTAAGTGGTTAACGCACAAACTCGTGTCTTTAGGGTGTTGAATTGAACCAGGTTCCTTTCACGGTTGGAGCATACGGCATCCACTGTCCTATGGAGTAGCACATAAATGGAGTTCTAAAGTAGAGATGCTATCTGGCCCACTCAACTTGTCCAAAGAAGACTCGCTTAACAACTTTAGCTAACCTTAATTTCAGGTATTTAGCTTTGGCACTGCAGAAGGGTCGGCGGCGTTGCTCCTCGGTCATCCATAGTCGTGTTCGACGCAAAAAGAGCGTCCAGGAGATCGGATTTCTCCACATCTCACATGTCATTTGTTATGCGTAATAGTGGAAGCGAAGGTTGGCTAAAGTTGCTAAGTTCAATCTTTGAGAGGACCCAAAACTGTTAAGTTCCAGACAGGTAGCTCTCAAATAACCAACATCTCACTATGAAATTACTAAACATTTTTCTATTAAATATGACAATTTTTGCGAGCAAAACCAAAGAAATTCCCAAAAGACAAACTACGATTTATTTATTGCATAACAGTAAAGATAACCATACTAAATAGTTTTTTTTGAGTGTATTTAAAAGTTTGTTAAATATTCATATAGTTCAAATGGACGAAGTCGCATGGGGGCTGCTTGTTATAGAAATAGAAGGCAAAACGAGATTTTGAAGTATAAAAGTACGAATTTCAAGTAAAAAAGTATGAATTTGAGGTTTAAGATGGCGAATTTCTTGTGTAAAATTATTAATTTGAGGCCGATCGTAGTGCAGGGGCACAAACTGGGACTGTAAAATCGACTGGTTGTGGGTTCGATCCCCACTCGAGGAATCGAAATATTTATTTACATTTTCATTTCTTCGCTCTGGTGTCAAGGCAAAGAGCGGCGTTGAGGTCTGCCACTCAACACGCAATGCCTTCAGAACTCGACGAAAAATGGGCAACGGAGTGTCTTAACACTAGATTTCCTCTGCCTATCCAGCTGTGTGCAGGATACAGCGTGCAGCTGATTTAGTTTTATTTAAAAAATAAAAGATCAAATATATGGATGATTTTTTATAAATAAATTTTGTTCTAAGCCCGCACGTGAGGGCACAAGAAAATTTTGGATTTACTTTGCGGTGAACCGGATTTCATTTAGATCAGCGCCTAAAATGTGCCAGTTTAGACGAGGAATAATATTTTGATCATATAACATGTAACACGGCTTATGTGTAAAATGTGGATGGTATTTTAAGATAAAAAGTATATATATCTATATATATTTTTTTCATTCTTAATCTATAATAAGTCAAAAAAAATAAATATAGTCAACTTATTATTTTTTTACAGTTGAATCAAAACTAGAAAAAGTAAATCATGTCTTCATGTGAAATGCTTACGAAATGCCAAGCTTGAATCTGAACGGACCTAAAGTTAAATATTTAAACAGCCTTGAATAAAGCTACAGAAAACGTTACAGTTTTGAAAAGGATGACGTTCTATCATTTCATATGAAAATCCCGGACACACAAAGCTAACCTGGATAACTACGAACGAGAGTGGATAATAGGAAAATGAAATATAGATAAAAATGCATGTGGGAAATACGAAACCGAATTTTTATTTATATTTTTTTTGGTGCAATGTTCTAAATTTCACACGTTGTTTCTTCGAACTAAAAATTAAATAAAAACAATATTTATATGTCGTATATTCAATATTATTTTCAACTACTACATAAAATCGATACTATCTGTACTAATATTTCAAAATGTGACACTATCTGCTTAGATAGTCATTGCTATATATTATAGGTAATTAGTAGCTTAATTACTTAGTGATTTAATCAATTCTATTATACTTAAAAATATTTCTTTATGAATATTATTATTTATATAATATTCGAAATTATATTACGAGACAAAACCACAACATCGATTTGATGTCATTATTATTTTTCTGTCTCAACAACAATGTACTTTATACATATAGTTTTTTTTCAGCTTCACGCTGTATCCCGCACACAGCAGGGTAGCAGAGGGAACCTAGTGTTAAGACTCTCCGTTCCCCACTTTCCGCTAATTTCTGGAGGCATTGCGTGTTGAGTGGCGGAACTCAACGCCACGCTTAACCTCGATACCAGAGCGAAGAAATGGAAATATAAATTTAAGTAAATATTTCATCTCCTCGAGTGGGAATCGAACCCACAACCAGTCGGTTTTCACTCACACTTCGTGCTGCTACGCCACGACTGGCCTCTATAGTATTTTACTTTATATTACACTATACCAAAATAGAGCATATGATGTAATTTTTTTTGAACTAGCACTGTTCTGTTGTATGGTAGTCGATTCGTTAGTGGATTCCCATCCTCACACAAATCAAATATTGGTTTTAATCGGCATAAAAGAAAATCCGACATTCAACTGTTCAGTTTCTAGTCTTTGTTTTGAAATTGAAGCCAGTAAAGGTTTTTCATCTTGTGTTATGTAACATTTTTAAAATGTATTAGAAAAGCACTTTCCTAATACGAGTCGCTATAAACGTTATTATTACAAGAACTTCATATTTATTTATTTTTTCTTTTTATAGTGACTTTATATATAGGTACAGGATATAGATAATTGAAGTATATTTTTCAAATAAGTATTTTGAATCCTCACTTTTTCTTTTTTGCCCAAGACCAAACCAATAAAAAAAAAGGAAATAAGTTTTATGCTATCTAATAATTTTTAAGATAAGTTAGTCTAACGATCTAAGTTAAGGTGTAAAATATATGACTTAGAATAATTGTTACCTCTCCAAATTATTAAAGTTTTTTTTTTATTTTGATGCTTTATCTCTGTTTTCTATACGAATTTGAAACTGGAATATTGAAAATGGAGATAAGATTGGTAGATAGGATTTTTTAACATAAAATCTATAAAATATACCAATATGTATGTATATACTGCTACATATAGCGAGTATTCTTAGCTTATATATTTGTAGCATTTTTTTTTTGCAAAAAAATATAATCTTTCCCCAATGTAACGTTTTGTAAATGTCGAGAAACAACAATAACAATTATTTCAATTCCAACTCAAAACTTTTAAAGCTAAGAAACAGCTGGTTTCATTACTCTTGTTATGAGTTGAATATTTATCTCAAAGCTGCCGCGCAATTTCGGTAACGAGGCGTCCTTTAAAGATTTCGTTTTACATTTTATAATACTTCTTTTTATAATAGCTTCACGTTGTATCCCGCACATAGCAAGGTAAACAGATGGAACCTATACACTTCGTTCTCCACTAAGATGTTTCTACGTTTTCTGTTCCGAATTCTTGAGGGATTGCATGTGGAGTAGCGAAACCCAACGCCGCTATTTGCTTTGCTTCTCTCTGATGGGAAATCGAAGTCACGACCATCGCGTTTACAGCCAACATGACGGCCTATCTCTGCTATGCTTACTTTCTTAACTATTGTAATAATTTTTCTTCTTCTTAAGCTAATATAATATATACTAAAGTAATTTTAAGTAAGCGTGTATTTTTTGGTATTTTAATAGATTTTACAAAATTACTAAGTTTTCGTCCTTGTAGCGACATCGTCTCAAAATTGTAATATTTGGATATTTTCTGCAACAGCTGCACCTCTAAGGTATAGGGTATGCTTTAAAGGAGCTGTTCAATTCAATAAATATTATCAGTTTCTCACTGTATCCCGCACACAGTATGATAGCCAGAGGGGACCTAGTGTTACCATTCCTCACTTTCCGAGTGGCGGAACTTAACGCCGTGATTTGCTTCTAGACGAGAGCGAAGAAATGAAAACATAAATGTTTAATAAATATTTCATTTAATCGAGTGGGGATCGAACCCACAACCAGTCGATTTTACAGTCACACTTTGTGCCACTGCGCCACGGATTGCCTCATTCAAAAAATGTGATTGTTGGAATATAGAATTGGAACGCTTTACAAATATAGCTTTGATGATTAGAATATTACTAAAAATAGAATTTGAAAGCAAAAATAAGAACAAATATAAAAAATATATATATTAAATATAAAATTATTGACAATTATGATAAAAAATAAAAATGATATAATTTTAAAAATTCTTTTAATTTTTTGTCAATAATATAATTTCTTCTTTGCAATATTTTAATCGATTGCCCGAAACTACGGCGATAAGGTAAATATTATTTAACATTACATTTTTGGTTCTTTTGTTGTTTATTTCTTCGTTCATTATTTCTCAAGGCGCTATGTTCGCGTTAGCCCCAAAAGGCTCTTTAAAGTATTCCATTTTCCCTTCATCTTAAATACATACTATTATATATTATATTATGTATAGGTTATTCATTAAAGAACTAATGACGAATAAAAAAGTTGTTAACCGTTTTTGTATAATGGTTAATGCACACAAAATATTTCTCCGTTGCTTAGTAAGTACATTGAACTGTAGAGAAATTACAACGGCAACTAATGGAAAACGATTATCTATATGTAGTATTGAAAAATATGTAAAATATATATCATATTGTAAGATAAAATATGTACGGTAAGTAAAATGTAAAATAAGGGAAGTTTAATACTTATATTATTAATCTTAATTAGAGGAGACTAGGTAGAATTGTACCACTTATAGTATATTATATTGTAAATCATTGATAAACGATTGTTGAGGTTTTTTTTACTTTTGGGGTACTTTGCAAACTTTTGCAATTGGTGTTACAACCGCTCCTTGTATAGTTTCACAAGTTTATGCACTATTAAAGTTATACACAACAAAGCACGACAAATAAAACCAAGCGTAAGAAAGTTTATAGAAAAGATTAATAGCTCAGAGCGAGTGTTTATACTTAACGTAATTTGGAAAAGAAAAGCAGAAAGATTTGAATATAGCAAAATCATTAAATACCTAACGAAACCTTAATTAGCGTAAAGCGCAAATCGGGCATGCATTCGCCGTCGCGGTATGATATCGCACACCGGAGAACGCGCAGAGCTCACAGACACTAGTGTAAGAAAACATATGGCTGAAATACTCGCCCGGTTCTACTTGTATACTTGCAAAATAAATATTGTAAGTTATACATATTGTGATACTTTATGTTTATTGTGAAGTTAAATCATATAATATTAAATTATATTTGCATATAGAATAAAATAATTGAAATGTATTTTGTACTAACAATATAATTAAATTTAAATACTACAGGGTAAATGCTAACAATTATAGACAATAATTAAAATGGTATATTTATGCCAAAATGTTTTAGCAGAGCTTTTAATTCTGATATCAATCTAACAACAAATAACTATACTTCTATCTCAGCGACTTTGATAGTAAATTTCAGCTGTAAGAGCTGTAGTATTCAATATCAATTAAATAAAATTTGATACAACTCTACCCAGTCTACCCTAAGTACATCTGGAGAGAATTGAATGCACTAGAATACTCTTCTTATATCAGATTATAATTTTGGCAACTATTGCTACTTTTAATTTTTAGATTATTACTATAAAATAAAATTTAATCAAAATTATTCACAAGCTTTATTTCTATAATTTTTATAACTAAAGTTAGTCATAACTAAATAGAAAATTAAATTTAACACTATTTGAAGTTATTGAATGAACAAGATGAATGGACGTTTTACGACCAACTCATCAATTTCTTTCTATAGTTTTTGCTTACACAGCTGCTTAGTCATAATATTTTAATATAGAACCTTAATAGTAAATCAATTAATTATGAGGCGACACTTTATAAATTTATTAGTGACCCGCCTTGATCTTGCCTGGATTAATTAGGTTTTATGTTGATTCTATAGATACTTTTATAAATATTTTTATTACAAGTTTACACAACAATCATTATTTAAGATGAGAAAGAGAAAATAATATTACAAAAAATAAAAAATAAATCTTTTCTAGATTTAATTTTTAATTTTCTATCTAAAATAGCAACCGAAGCAAGCAAGAAGCAAAGCTCTTTGTAGTATACCTAAAAATAAATTAACTACCACCTCAACTTTTCTAGAGGTAGAAATCAAACCCATGATTTCTGATGTAACTGTCAAACTCATCGATCACTACACCCATACGTCAGCTATAAAACAAATATCGTAATTATAATGTTACGGCCTTACATATCCGTATTCTATAGTGTATTTACGAAAAATACGAAGCCTGGTCATGTATTCTCTACGGACGACCCTGGCACATTTATTATATATATTGCTATATTAAAAAGTACAATAGAAATTAGGTTAGTTAATTATACCTGAAATACAGTTCACAAGGTAAAGCAAGACGTATATAAAGATTATTTGATAATGGTTATATATTAATTTACTTATAGAGAAAAAATTATTGTTTATTTTTGTATTGAACTATTTGATACATACACATACATAATTAAATATTAGATTAACAGAAATTAAATTTATATTTAAATACTAAATAAAAGTTTTCAAATTTTAAACTTGCAACTTGCACTGGTTGCAAGTTCTAATTTCACTAAGGAGAATGTTTTTAATTAAAATGATATGCCCGTTTCCCACATCAGGTTGCACAAAATATCCATACTTAAATACTAGAGGTGGACAGAGATAACCAGAAACAATGAATATTTTATCCATTTATTCAGAACTATAATGTACCTCTGCTTAAAATGTTACCGGTTACCTCTTTTTTACAAGCCTTTATTTAAGTTGCTGTGTTAATGTGCTAGTGACTGTGAAATCTTGGCCCACTTCCCAGTACCTGATTGAGCTGAAATTTGGATTACGATTTCAGTTCTGATGACAATGAAATTTAATATAATCAGAATTGTTTTTAATCCAAAATGGCCGCTTCAAAATGATGATATTAAATTTTTTGCACAACTCATTTAATATTTTTTTTCCAGCTTTTCTTTTTTTTTCCATCTTTACCAACATCGTATTCATCGCTACTTCATGAAATCAGGGAATGTTCTGGTGCGAGTTCGTCTTAATTTGATACTATATTAGTGGACTTTTGTGAGGTACATGTGGTGGATAAAACGTTACAGCGGGCAGGCCTACCACCGTGCGCNCCCCCCCCCCCCCCCCATCATATATTTATTATGTTATGTTTTTGATTTAAGTATATATTTTGTTACGATATAATAGTATAGATTTGTTATTTTTCATATTCCATATTATTTGTGTATTTAATGCAACCAATTGATATTTTTTTATTGTATTGGATAAATTTTGACTTGAAAAGCTAGAGAATATAATAAATCATAAAACATACATATTTATATTATACAATTAGTTCCTTTAATATAAAATTTAATATGGGATTATAGAAGGTCAGTCTTGGCGCGAGGGAACAAGTTTGTGACTGTAAACGCGGCTGGTTATAGGTTTGAACCCCACTCGAGGTAATTAAATTTTTATTATTATATTTATATTTTCATTTCTTCGCTCTGGTGTCGAGGCAAAACACAGTGTTGAGCTCCGCCACTCAACACGTAATGCCTTCAGAATTCGGTTGAAAATGGGGTACGGAGTGTCTTAACACTAGGTGCCCTCTGCTCACTCTACCGGGTGCGGGATACAGCGGGTAACTGATTTAATTTAATTTTTAATATGAGATTATGAATATTTATCGCAATAATTTTCACACACCTGCATAAATGAAACAAATTTAAAAAGTACTGTTATATTTCATAGAAATTCGTATGAGTTAGGCGGAAATGAGTGCAGGTGTATACAAGAAAAATAGTTCAACAAAAATTCCTTTTGGGAGCTCTACAAAAGCTAGATCTAGTTTTGAAAAATATTATTTCGGTTGAAACAGTTTTTGTAGTACAAAATTATATTGAAAAATTCTATATAATTGAATAACATCGTTGTGGACAGAGTGTTGGATAGTCGTGGGCTCTAATTCTACTTGGCTTATTTTTATAAGTAAAATCTAAACACAATTTTTCATTTCAGTTAACAACATTTTGCTTTAAGGTTTACCTTCTTATAGTCAATATTTTTATGCGAAACTAAACCTTAACATAACATTTCTTTGGCTACATTGCGAGAAATGGGATTTTTAAAAAGATAAAAAACTGGACATGCGCGAGTTGGGGTCGCCCACTGAGAGTTCCGTACCAAAATTGGAGCTATGCTATTATATTTTGGGATTTACCCACAAATTTATAGTTTCTGATCTTTTCCTGAACTAATACTATTTGTCGATCCTAGCTACTAAATTTCATAACCGGAACTACCCTATTAATTTTAATTTCCTTTAAATACGCGTTTTTTGCGATATAAAAGGTTTTTTTTAAGTATATGTAGAAATACGAGTTTTTCAGAAAATCAAGTGACTATAGATATGAGTATATGGTTTTAATTTCAACGCAATATCTCCAAGCATTTCTAAGATAAAGGCTCTTGACAGATAGAAAGACAGACGGACAACGAAGTGATTTTATAAGAGTTCCTTTTTTCCTTAAAAGGTACGTAACCCTAATAATGATATTTTTTCTTAAAATATAACATTGAAATGTTGTTTTTCTTTAATTAAAAATATTTTAAAGCATTTTACAAAATAGGTCACAAACACATATCAGGGAGATGGTTTAATTAAATAACAGAAAAAAAATGCATTTCGGATTTTAATCTGTATTATATAAAATATCTTCAAACAACAACAGACGAGCGAACGAACTTTATTTTTTATTTATTTCTTATAGGTGTAAAATATGAAATTATTGATAATATAATGTTTTCTTTTTTTCAACCTTACGCGTATGTTGACAATAGCAGGCATGGCATTTTCCATATTTAGCAGGATAGACAAAGGAAATATGGAAACCTAATGTTAAGACACTCCGTTCTCCATTGTAAAAACTGCCTCTTCCGATAATCCACCAAATTTCTGAGACATTGCTTATTCATTGGCTGAACCTTACACCCCACTTTGCCTCAATTATATAATTATAATGTTAATAAGTAGAAAAACTAAATGCCATGGACCTAATTTTTAGTTATCTAATATACATATAAAATAACTATTAAAACAGAAAAAATATAAAAATGTGTTATTTTTTAGTATTTTTATGTGCTTATATTTTTTTTGTTGTAAAAAAAACAAGCTTCTGTTGAATATAAATAAATCTCGCCATAAATGGTACTAAACGTTTCCTATTTTTCTTAGACCTGTGTGTGATGTTTGTTTTTGTTGAAAAATATTGCTTAGTAGAAATAGACATTTCATTGTTTCAGTATTGTACGTGAACAACATTTTTATATACTCATAATGTATCTTTTATAACTGGAACGAGACATGATATATTGACTTTTCTTCAAATAAGTTGTTATTTATTACATTTCTGTTGTTTCTTTCTTTTAAAACTAACTTTGAAAAGTTAATTATAGTATTACTTAATTTTATTGGTATGTACAGTCAAAATGAATTACTCAAGAGTCATAAGGCAAGTGTGCGCACTTTTATTTTATAGCAGCATAAAATACAAAAATATTTATTGATTGAAACGTAATCATATTAATTTATAAAATATCTGACGTTACAATGTCTAATTAAAAAAAATAACGGATATGGATGGATAATAATATAATGTCTAAAAGTATTTTAATTATCTTTATTACAAAAACTCTATAATTATCTAACGAGATAATAAATAGCACTTGATAACACGGTATACATGACTACAATATTTTACACGCCAAATATGACATTAAATAAAATGATACGCAGATAGCAGTAAAGAGTGGAGATTCCATCATTTAGTTAGTTATTTTCGAAATATTTTAAATACTCGCTGCGCACACTTTCCCTACATAACTGTAAGTAGAATGAGATAACCAGTGTAAATTTCGGAAATTGAGATTTATAAAACATTGGTCTTATGATAACAATAAATAGTTAAAGCTTTCTTCATATTAATCGGATATAATATTGCTTGCAGTAAAGTTGGATAATCAGTATTCTGGTTTTCATAATTTTTCACATTCCTATCACGAAACGTACGTGAAAAAAAATTTCTAACTAAACTAACTAAAATTTCTACACCAATTTGACACCAAGGATCGTTAACAAAGTTTAATATACGTAAGTTTACTCTGTAAGTGCTAAATTATGAAGTTGCTTAAAGCAAAACATTCTACAGTAGCGTTTTTCATGTAAGATGTGCCAAATTTCTTTGAAAAATATATTTCACTATCACCTGACCTATAGATACATAGATATATACTTAAACGATATGATAACAATTTAGAACACAATATTATAAAGTCTTGTATTCGAAGCCCGAATTTGAAGCCAGTTGTGTCGCAGGGGCACAAAGTGTGACGTGTGACAACAAGTGTGTGTAAAACCGACTAGTTGTGGGTTCGATCCCCACTCGAAGAAATTAAATATTTACTTAAATTTATATTTCCATTTCTTTGCCCTGGAGGAAAAGCACGGCGTTGAGTTCTTCCACTCAACATGCAATAATCTTCAGAATTCGGCAGAAAGTGGAGAATGGAGTGCCTTAACAGTAGGTTCTCTTTGCCTACCCTGCTATGTGCGGGATACGGCGTGAAGCTGATTTTTTTTGTATTCGAATATGCAACTACCGTCTTTATATTGGCAATTTTATCAATAGTTATAATATAACTTTAGCTAGTTACAGATAAAGATAAAAGTCCAGTTAGTAATTGTTGGCGTTTGGTCTTTTTTTAACAATAGAGAAAATTTGAAATTCAATGAATAAATGTTACATTTCGGCTGTAGCGTTAAATTCTAGAAAGTCTTCATTTGAATTTGTGAATAGTTTCTTTATTCTTTCTGCTCTTTTGATGTGAATTTACAATTTCCAGGTTCATTAAACTGTTTTAAGTTTCCTTTTTCAGCTTCATACTGAATCCTGCTACTGTATAACAGCGGAGCGGTGTTAAGACACTCCGCTCCCGACTTTGAGGCTTATTCTGTAGGCATGGTGTATTAAGTGGCGGAACTCAACACCGCGCTTTCCCTATACAGGAGAGCGAAAAAAATAAAAATACAATGAATATTTCTTCGAGAGCAAATCAAACCCACAACACTTTTTGAATAAATCATTATATGTTTAGCTGCCTTTATATTGCGTGGATAACAGAGAGCCTTATCTCTAGGTACTCTTTATCTACAGAATAAAGGAATATCATAATAACATTTTAAAAATATAGTACAAAGATAAAATGAAAAATGTTTTATATAAAATTAGAGCATACATTCTTCACAAAAGCATATCTGAAAAGCATATAATTTTGTTATGGCGTTTACTATTTGAACTAAAATGTGAGTATACGATATAATAGCTTCCTTTTTCAATTCAGCTTTTAGACTTCCGTAGCAAGAAATAAGTCTTTGTTAAAAAGTAAAGGCCGGAAAGAAAGTAGCACTCTCATTATTTCAGGTATGAATTACATTCTATTTATAGCTCGAATTCCCGCTTAAAATGTTTTAATACAAATATATTCTATGACCTGTGATATTTTATGAGTTAATATCACGTTTGTGCTTACATAAATGTTAGTTTATATTTAATTATTATAATTTTTTTTATATTTTTAGGCTAGTCGTGGCGTTGGGGCCCAAGGTGTGACTGTAAAATCGACTGGTTGTGGGTTCGATCTCCATTCGAGGGAATGAAATATTTTTTTACATTTATATTTTCATTTCTTCGCTCTGGTGTCGAGGCAAAGCGTGACGTTGAGTTCCGCCACTCAACACGCAATGCCTCCAGAACTTGGCGGAAAGTGGGGAACGGAGTGTCTTAACACTACGTTCCCTACGCCTAACCTGCTTTTTGCGGGATACAGCGTAAAGCATTTTTTTTTTATTTTATTATTCAGTTTTACGCTGTATACCGCAAGTAGCAGGATAGGCAGAGTAAGCTTATTGGTAAGACACTCACTTTGCCTCGACACCAGAACGAAGAAATTAACATATTAAACATTGCATTTTCTTGAGTGGGAATCGTAACCACAACCTATCGAGTTTAAAGCTTCCATTATTATTTAATTATCAAATCAGCTTCACGCTGTATCCCGCACACTGCAGGGTAGGCAGAGGGAACCTAGTGTTAAGACACTCCGTTCCCCACTTTCTGCCGAATTCTGGAGGCATTGCGTCTTGAGTGGCAGAACTCTACGCCGCGCTTAACCTCGACACCAGAGCGAAGAAATGGAAATATAAATTTAAGTAAATATTTCATCTCCTCGAGTGGGGATCGAATCCACAACCAGTCGGTCTACCTCAGTCACACCTCGTGCCGCTGCGCCACGACTGGGCTCATATTTAATTATCATTAAGCAAATTTTATTATTAAGCATTGTGAGACTGCGTTTGATAGTACACTCAACGGTTGTAGGTCAATCTCTATTCTGACAATATAAAAGTCGGCTTTAGACGGATAATGGAGTGTATTACTTTACGTTCCATATCTGTATGTAGGTATAGTATATTTTTATTCTTATACATTATAAATTGAATGAACAATAATTTAAAAGAGTAATTATAACCAGTTTGAATAAAAACAATACTTTTCAGTTCCACAAATTTGCTTAAGGGAGAAAAACTTAATGTTAAGATAATCTGTTCCCAATTTGACTTACTAATAATACTCCGAAAAAATAACTATTTCAATATAAACGAACGAGAATCGAACCAACCACCATCACTTTAATACTAAATTAGTTCACCTAAAATAAACATTAAAAAAATAATATTACCAGTTGCTATTCCAAAAACAGAACCTTTAATAAGAAATATTCATAACATAATAAGCTAATTAGAAATTTCGTAGCTGATTTTAGGCGTGATCTCATTCCTTTTGTTGTGAATTGATTAGATACTTATCCCAAGTACACAGCGGCGCCGTGCTAACGAGACTCTCTTCGAAGCTCCCTCTCTACACTCTAATATTTTATTCGCACCATAAAACTCTGATTAATCCTACAACCTTTGATCTTTGTCTTGTAATAATTTTGTCGTCGCTAAATACTTCTCCAGCATAAATTTACTGTGAGATTGAGAGGAAATTAACATGTTCTCCAAACACGGTACAAACAGAAGTGTTGTGTAGATTGTAGATGTATGTTTTTTGTTTACTTTGTTGAAAATGCTACCTTTGATGTTTATTTTAAATGAAAATTATTATAAATAGTAAGTGGCTATTATTAAATCATTTTCGTTTTTTCGTTCTGTATGGCCTAGAACGATGTTGAGTTATGCTACGCAACTAAAATAAAAAACGGAGTGACTTAACACTAGATTTCCCTTGCCTGGCATAAAGCCACACTACAGTAGTGGTTTTCAAAGATATTTACGTGAAGCCTTTGATTAGAAAAATGAAAACCATTATTGGAAATATCATATCAATTTCAAAATCTGAACTTCACTTAAATTTAGCGACTCACAGAATATTTTCACAGTTGTATATTTTGCTATAAAAACAGTATTTTTACTTACTTTACCCCGGTCATTTATAGCAGCCTCTAAATCCAGATAGAGTGGTAGGATTTTAGGATATTGTGGAGTGGACAAATAATAGCCAGATTTTTACGACTCCGTGTGGTTTCGAATTTAAAGTACACTTTTGTAACTATTCTGAAAGATATTCTTTTATCTTTATATAATTTCTACGTTTTGGGTACATGAAAAAAAACCGTTAATTTTTTGCTTGTTTGGTAAAAACAGCCAAAGCTGCACTTGTATGCAATAAATTAAAGATTCTAATATGAGTTTATAAAGTATAATAGCTGAAAATAATTTTGAAAAGAGTTTTAGCCGGTCGTGGCGCAGGAGTACGAGAGTGTGACTGTAATAACATGTTTGGGTTCGATTCCTATTCAAGGATTTGAAACATTTATTTAATATTTTCATTTCTTCGCTCTGGTATCGAGGCAAAGCGCAGCGTTGACTACCGCTACTCAACACGAAATGCCCCTAAATTTGGTCTACACTGCGAAATGCAAAATACATTATGAAGTAAAAAAAAATTATCCATCGATCAACATTGTTTCAAAATCTTCGCCAATATGTCATATTTTTATTCAGAAAGTAAAAATTTAATTTAATAATAGATCTAATCGTAAAAAAAATATAACGTTACGGTTTTCCTTGAAAATAATATTTCACGCGACGTTAGTCTTGAATGGAGACGCTCTTTAATTTCGTCGCTTGTGCTCTTCACTTAATATGCAGTAAAGCACGGTACGTATCTTATGTAAGTGGTTGTTAGAAATACATATTACGATGTAAAATTGGAAAGGTATTAAAACCCCAACTGCAGTACTCAACAGTTAATATAAAATTTTATTGCTAGAGATTTTGCAGTAATTACGTTTTTTTTTCGTTATCTTCGTTTCTGCTGTTCAAAATCCGTATGGAGAAATTGTAAAAACTGGAAAATTATAAAGGTTTAAAATTTGTACTGCGCTTTTAAATGTTACATTCATTAAATTTACATAGTAGTAGTAATAGTCAAATATGAGTAATTTTGAATATATTTAAATTTCGTTATAGACATGATAAGGTTTTGCCGCTTACTTTTATACGATTTTTGATTTTTTTTTATATTAAATCAAAATTTTTAAAGATCGCGCTAATGTATGCGTAGGTAAAGGTAACCTAGTTAAAAAGTGTTTTAACATTCCCCATTTTCCGCCGAATTCTGGAGACCTTACGTGTTGAATAGCGGAACTCAACATCGCGCTTTACCTAAACACCAGAATAATGAAATAAAAACATTAAATACTCCATTTCCTAGAGTGGGAATCGAACCAACAACCAATCACTTTTACAATCACACTCCGTGACCCTGCGCCACGGCTGGCCTCAACGTCACATACATATTATGCTAATAAACGGTATACATAATCAAAATAACCAATTTGAAATTCTATTGTACTTCGTAGTACATCCAGTAAAAGGCCAGTTTGAATTTACATTTAGCTAACGGTTCAGACAGTACAGTGTATTCAGTTAGTGAGGTATAAACCACTTGCATCGCCTCCAGCGTTACCTAGGGACGTGCTTTCAAATTTATTTAGCTTAACCTTTCTAATTGCTTTACAGTGTTCCTGTGCGGTGTGGACGCTATAGTAAACAACACAGGCTATAATATACTTTGTTTACTCTGGAAATTGTTGTATGAGAAAAATGTTTACACGTTATATGGCTATATCTGATATTGTAGAGTATTTTGTAAATTTGGAATATGTGTGACTATTATTCATTTACTATTATTATTAATCTGTAAACGTTGAGTTTTTAGTTGGGTGTAGGTCTGTCAAAGTGTCTATTTAATATATTACTAAATTTTATATATTATCAATTTGGTGTGGCGCAGCGGCACAAAGTGTGAATGTAAAACCGACTGGTTGTGGGTTCGATCCCCACTCGAGGAGATGAAATATTTACTTAAATTTATATTTTCCATTTCTTCGCTCTGGTAGCGAGGCAAAGCACGGCATTGAGTTCTGCCTCTCAACACGCAATGCCTTCAGAATTCGGCAGAAAGTAGGAAACGGAGTGTCTTAACATTAAGTTCCCTCTGCTGCCCTGCTGTGTGCGGAATACACCATGAAGCTGACTTAATTTGATTTGATTTTAATCAATTTCATAATTTTATAAGCATTTTTAAAGTTCGTTAGACTTTTGTTCGTTAGACGTTGGTTATTACACATCCGTTCTCCACTTTCCACCGAATTCTAGAGGCATTGTGTGTTGAGCGGCTGAACTCAACGCTGCGCTTTGTCTCGTTACTAGAGCGAGGAAATGAAAATATTAAATATTTCACTTCCTCGAGTAGGAAAAGAACCCACTATCTGTCCTGTTTGCAGTCGCGTGTTTGTACCCCTGTGCCATGACTTGCCTATACTTTATTGTCTACTGATTTAGTATCAAATCAAATTCATGAATATTACGCACTTACAAAAGAACTCACCATTTCTAAATCAGTTTGAAATAACATTTATATATAAATTATAGTCAATTTACTAAAATCTTCAAAAAAAATTGAACTGAACGACGTTTTATGATAAAAGCATTCATTAATATCGAAGATGTCTTTTTATGTTAATCTCGTTCGCAATTTTTTCTACTAAAATCAAAAAATATGTTCGAAACGCTTGATGAATAAACATAATTGTTGTTTTTGATTTATTTTGGTTTTTGTAATTATTTTCGTTTTGAGACAAGTATTTTCCATTAAGCTAATTGTTAGCATAAATTTCACTTAGATATTATCATAGCCCTTATGATTATTTAACATAGTTAGCTCAGTAATGAATGACAGGTGATGAAGTAAATTCTCTGCCACGATAAAAAACTCCGATACTCTTGAAATTATAATTAAATTCTTGAAAAAAAATTATTACTTAATTTTTGTTTAATGAAGACGCAGGATCAAGGATGCCGCATCAGGAGCGTCATGTATTCGGAGAAATAATCGTTTTCGATTTTGCTCTGAATACATGCCCGTGAACGCTGACGTCTCCCAATGCTGCGTGCTGTCCCCTTCGCTGGTTTTTCTGCAATTCAATAACATGTTAGAAAATCCTAGCATACACAGATATGGAGACGATAGCATAGTGGACGCTGTATACTCCAGTCACGCAGATCTTTCTCGGATAAACTTGGACACTTCTGTTGATGCATGGCTCGAGAATGTTTCCTTATAGGATGAAAAGATCCTGATCCAATTCAACTCCTAGAAGGCAACCTCACTCAAAGTCAAGAAGTTTGTGTGGTAACTACTTAGAACATCCTTTATTTCGTATAATCAGTTTCGAGAACACTCCTCTTAATGCCGCGTCCAGTATCAGCATATAGGGCCTTAACATTTCAAGTAACTAAAATACTGGCAGTATTGCGATCATGTGTAAAGCAAAGCTAAGTAAGCCTATAAGATCATCATCATCGCCCCAAAATCAAATCACCCTAAAACTTTAAAGAATCTATGTTTGACTTAATAAGGTATACTCTTCTCATCTCTAGGCTGGTACATCTTAGTATCAACATGAACCGTTGGGGACCCAATAATCCGTGAAAGGCATAGTTTAATTTTATATATATATATATATATATATATATATATATATATATATANTTCGCAATTTTTTCTACTAAAATCAAAAGAATGTTCGAAACGCTTGATGAATAAACATGATTGTTGTTTTTGATTTATTTTGGTTTTGGTAATTATTTACGTTACGTTACGTTTTGAGACAAGTATTTTCCATTAAGCTAATTGTTAACATAAATTTCACTTAGATATTATCATAGCCATAATGATTATTTAACATAGTTAGCTTAGTAATGAATGACAGGTGATATAATTAAATTCTTGAAAAAAAATTATTACTTAATTTTTGTTTAATGACGCAGGATCAAGGATACCGCATCAGGAGCGTCATGTATTCGGAGAAATAGTCGTTTTCGATTTTGCTCTGAATACATGCCCGTGAACGCTGACGTCTCCCAAGGCTGCGTGCTGTCGCCTGCGCTGGTTCTTCTGCAAATCAATAACATGTTAGAATATCCTAGCATACACAGATATGGAGACGATAGCACAGTAGATGCTGTATACTCCAGTCACGCAGATCTTTATCGGATAAACATAGACACTTATATTGAAGCATGGCTCGAGAATGTTTCCTTATGGGATGAAAGGACCTTGGCCCAATTCAACCCCAATTTTTTTGAAGACAATTTCAAACAAGTCAACAAGTTTGTGTGGCAACTACTAAGAACATCCTACATTTCGTATAACCAGTTTTCGAGAACACTCCTCTTAAAGCCGCGTCCAGTATCAGCATATTGGGCCCTAAAATTTCAAGTAGCAGTTACTTGAAATTTTAGTATCGCGATCATGTGTAAAGCAAAGCTAAGTTAGCCTATAAGATCATCATCACCACCCCAAACCCGATCTATGTTTGACTTAATAAGATACTGTTCTCATCTCTAGACTGGTACATCTTAGTATCAACTTGAACCGTTGGGGACCCAATAATGCGTGAAAGGTTTGATTTAATTTAATATATAATATGTATATTTAGTTTGGCTTGGCACTTTTGGCTTTGCATAGATGCATAGAGGGGTTTCCTAGCTGTGCGTTCTACACCGCACAATATGTCACAAGCTCAAATATCATCCACACCATTTGGTGCCGGTATACTGTTGTGATTTCGTAGAAACTTCCTTCTACGCGCAACACGCAACTGTGAAATGGCCTACCTGCGGCGATGTTTCCAGGTCGATATGGCATGGGTATCTTCAAAAAGATAGTCTATTTCCACCTTAAAAATCGGCAACGCACCTGTAGCTCCTATATAATAATATGAATATTTTACATAGATATTATTTTAGAAAATTTCTTATAGTTTTTTAAATATTGCCACTAGATTGACAGAATCTATTATTATACGGAATAAAGCGCTATATATGTTAATATAGTATATTTGATCGTCGCGATTTTTACATATTTTAAATGAAACTTTTTAACTGAGATAGTATTATTTATACTTAAATATATATATACTAGAGGGCGCGCGCGGCTTCGCTCGCTTATTTGCACCCTTAAGGGTGAATTCTAAAAAAAACCACGAAACACGTGTTCAATAAAATATTTTTAACAGTCTGAATTTAATTTTTTATAAAAATCGGTGGCGATTTAAAGATTTTTCCATACAAAATTTCAACCGCTTATTTGCACCCTTAGGGGGTGAATTCTAAAAAACCATGAAACACGTGTTCAATTAAATGTTTTTAAGAATCTGAATTTCTAATTTTATAAAAATCGGTGCCGATTTAAATTTTTTTCATACAAACTTTCAACCCCTATTTCTGCTGTCTTTCATTCTGCTGTCTATACATTTATGACATATGTAGTGTTGCACGGGGTCGTGAGCGGCGTTGATCACTTACTAGATGGCCCAGTCGCTTTTTTCCATAATATAATTTGTAAGTTGAAAAAAAATTGTTGATACTTATAATAATATCTGTGGCACAATTAGGATGTAACTACCAATTGAAGTAACTGAAAAGTCAACTGAGTTAATTATTTGTATTATAATATATCACAGTTTTCCTGATCAGGCTAAAAACATTAAATAAATAAAAAACATAATTAAAAAAACTTAATATAACGTAATTTATTTTCAAAGTTATAGTTTTTAAATTTTATAGTCGTACAGAGTATGGAAGTATGCAAATGTAAATGCAGTGAAATTTCAAATTTTACAGGTGGCGCTAGATACACGTACCTACTAGTGCCGCAAGTTTTAAATATGCCAGGGAAGTTCGCTTTTTGTTATAATTTCACTATTATTTTCACTATTTTTAATTTAAACTTTCTTGAACAATATTTAAATTAAGCAACAATAGTTTACGAATCACCAAACACTATGAGTCTAAAAAAATCTAAATATATAATAATATGAATATTTTACATAGATATTATTTTAGAAAATTTCTTATAGTTTTTTAAATATTGCCACTAGATTGACAGAATCTATTATTATACGGAATAAAGCGCTATATATGTTAATATAGTATATTTGATCGTCGCGATTTTTACATATTTTAAATGAAACTTTTTAACTGAGATAGTATTATTTATACTTAAATATATATATACTAGAGGGCGCGCGCGGCTTCGCTCGCTTATTTGCACCCTTAAGGGTGAATTCTAAAAAAAACCACGAAACACGTGTTCAATAAAATATTTTTAACAGTCTGAATTTAATTTTTTATAAAAATCGGTGGCGATTTAAAGATTTTTCCATACAAAATTTCAACCGCTTATTTGCACCCTTAGGGGGTGAATNCGCTCTCTGTTTTTTTTTAAATTAATTTCATATATAATGCTTCCAATGACATTACTCAAAGTATTATCCATCATTAGAGGCCACTTTCTCCCATCTCTCTGGTAGCAATTGAATCGCCCGTCGGAAAAACGACTCATCTTTCGAGACAATCCAGGAATCAAGCCATTTTTCGGCATATTATCGGGGGCATTTATAAATGGGCTGCATTTAAAACAATAACTTTATTTTTTTTGTTTGCTTGTGTGTCTGTGCGTTTATAGACGCTAATTTATGAACTTATTTCGGCGTGGGAGTGGGCAGCGGAGTGTCTTAATACTTGGCTCTCTCTGCGTACCATGCTACATGCGGAATACAGCGTGAAACCGTAAAAAATCCTTGGATCTACTGTCATAAACGTTATGTTGTCGATCCATATTAATATTTTAAATTTAAGAACACAAATATATTTAACCTCATTTATACAACATTTTGTTGTACTATGGAAATTTGGGACAGCATATTAAAATTTTATAGTAAATGAAATTACACAAGCTTTTGTTAATCAAACATTACAAAATAAATTTGAAAAATTATGTAACTTTGTGAAAACATACATGTATTGTATTTAAGTAACAGGTGATTTTTAGTAATTTACTTTAAAAAAATCATTAAATTTTCCTTCGATTTTGATTCTTCAGTCTTTCACTTCAGTTGAAATAGCTTATAGATCCGGTCGATATTAGAGCTCTACTTTTGACCAGGGGTGGACATCACCATGGATTTAAGGGCTGCTGTTCCCACTTAAGACAATAAATATTTTTTAAGCTTCACGTTTTATCTTTAGAGGGGTAGCCAGAGAGAATGGAGTGAAAATGCTACGGTTTCTGCATACCTCTTTCGCCTCGTTTACTGTCATGAACCTCTTGATACCCTCTGGGGAGTCCTGATGCTTTTTACTTCAGTATCATCGATTAGTCTCTGAAATGACTTGCGTAACAGTGTATTTTAACTTACAATAGTAATAACTATACGTTCCTTATTATTTTATTAGATACGTAGTACTTTATATATATTTTTTTTTAATTTTGATATATTTAATAAGTACTAGTGCACTGAAACATTATTTTACATATTATATGGGTTAAGCCTAGTCTAGATGATATATTACAATAACATTATATTTAATATTGTTCAAAGATGATTTTTTCTTCAATATCTAAATCAAAATGTGTAAGATAGCAAGTAGATTTGTTAACATCTATAATAGTTCAGTCGTCCTAATGATATTGTATTCAATTTCCACGATTCTATATTTACGTTTCAAAACACATCGCTAATCAGATAATGATCAGCCACTTCCGCAATCAACAATTTACCCTAGTTCGGTGTAATCAACATAACCATGTAGAGTTGCTAATATCAGAACACACGTCGGCCTATTATTACTTTACAGTTTTAATGCTTCTACATGTTAAAGTGGTCAAAACTAGTTAAATTTAAATGATGTTCGATAAATTCAGTAACGTTAGTTATGATAAAAATATTTTCTTATTTTTAATCTTTTTATGCTCACCGCGGCGTAGTGCCACGAACGTGCGGAGAGGTTATATAGGTTCAATTTCCAGTCGAAAAAATTAAATATTTAATTTAAAAAAAATAATCTTCGCGCCCTGGTAACGAGGGAAAAGTTATACCTATGTCCAAGGCACTGTACAGAGCTCAAAACTGTACGCATTTATGTTTGGCAAGATATCTTATCGTTACAACCTAGAGTTCTACAAATAAAAAAAAACTATTGCAAAATAAAAAGACAAAAAAAAATATTCGTAATATTATTTATTATATTAACTTCATTTAAAGTAAAAAAAATAGTTTTAAATCGTACATCATATAATATATTAAATAAATAAAAAATAAATCAGCTTCACGCTGTATCCCGCACACAGCAGGGTAGGCAGAGGGAACCTTATGTTAAGACACTCCGTTCCCCACTTTCTGCCGAATTCTGGAAGCATTGCGTGTTGAGTGGCAGAACTCAGCGCCACGCTTAACTTCGACACCAGAGTGAAGAAATGGAAATTTTGAAATATTATTTATTATATTAACTTGAGGCCGGTCGTGGCGCAGCGGCACGAGATGTGACTGCATAAACCGACTGGTTGTGAGTTCGATCCCCACTCGAGGAGATGAAATATTTATTTAAATTTATATTTCCATTTCTTCGCTCTGGTGTCGAGGTTAAGCGCGGCGTTGAGTTCTGCCACTCAACACGCAATGCCTCCAGAATTCGGCAGAAAGTGGGGAACGGAGTGTCTTAACACTAGGTTCCCTCTGCCTACCCTGCTGTGTGCGGGATACAGCGTGAAGCTGATTTATTTTTTATTTATTTAATATATTATATGATGTACGATTTAAAACTATTTTTTTTACTTTAAATGAAGTTAATATAATAAATAATATTACGAATATTTTTTTTTGTCTTTTTATTTTGCAATAGTTTTTTTTTATTTGTAGAACTCTAGGTTGTAACGATAAGATATCTTGCCAAACATAAATGCGTACAGTTTTGAGCTCTGTACAGTGCCTTGGACATAGGTATAACTTTTCCCTCGTTACCAGGGCGCGAAGATTAATTTTTTTAAATTAAATATTTAATTTTTTCGACTGGAAATTGAACCTATATAACCTCTCCGCACGTTCGTGGCACTACGCCGCGGTGAGCATAAAAAGATTAAAAATAAGAAAATATTTTTATCATAACTAACGTTACTGAATTTATCGAACATCATTTAAATTTAACTAGTTTTGACCACTTTAACATGTAGAAGCATTAAAACTGTAAAGTAATAATAGGCCGACGTGTGTTCTGATATTAGCAACTCTACATGGTTATGTTGATTACACCGAACTAGGGTAAATTGTTGATTGCGGAAGTGGCTGATCATTATCTGATTAGCGATGTGTTTTGAAACGTAAATATAGAATCGTGGAAATTGAATACAATATCATTAGGACGACTGAACTATTATAGATGTTAACAAATNCAACGACTTATATTGATCTCACAAATCAATCAACATCACGAATCACCATTCTAATACAATCTTAATATAAACAAGCGTAACAAGTACTTTAGAAAGATCACACACAAATGTCCCGGGGAGTTCAATAAGATTATTGCAGCCGCAGTCTGGTAGGAATTCACGGTGTAGGGGCGGGGCGGTGCCCGTACTCTTTCCTAATTTTATTATAACTAGTTCGCAGTTATAGTGGAGAGGAAGATAGGACGCGCTCTTGACTTTTCCTCGGAAAAGCTTCGAGTTATGACGATGTTATATTGTCGAGTTTCAACTATTTGAATAAACTTCTGATGGCAAATATTTTATTAAAGTAATACCTTCTATAAAATCATAAAAAAAATCTTAACACTTCTCTGAATCTCTAAAAGATTTTGGGTTCTTCACGATCACAACTATAAACGATTCTAACCACCTAGACACATCACGAGCCAATACAATAATTATTAAATAATATTTTAAAGGTATTTGGGATATCAGTTATAGGTACTGTGAGTTCGTTCTATTTTATTATATTAGACATGTCATTGTATGTTTGAAAGGTAACAATTGTTAAATTGATTAAAGAAAATTATTAATAATTCAGGGTAGTTTTGAATTATATCAACCTCAGGCCATCCTACATTATTTAATATTTTATATTTCCCGCTTCTGATTTCTAATAGCACTGTAAAATACTCAATATCTTTCAATAATAATATACGTATAATACACGTATTTTGAAAGAGATGAAGAAAGGACGGAATGCAAGATCAGTGTAAATGGTAAGATATTAGAACAAGTGAATAAGTGAATGAAGTGGTATATTTGGTAAGTATGTTTAGTAGAGATGGCAGATTCGAGATGGACGTGGAAAGACATATTGCTGCCGGTAACAGGGTTAACGGAGCCTTGCCTGCAGTGATGAGACGACGAAACGTCAGAAAAGCTGCGCTTTTGCCGTATAATGCGGCGCTGTTATACGGCAGCGAAACGTAATTATTACAAAATGAATGAAAAGAATGAAAGAAAAATGCCGTGGAGATGAGATCTCTTCGTAGGATGTGCGGAGTAAGCTTAGCAATGAAGAGATACATAGAATGGCAGGTACTAGCGAGGATGTCACGGTGAGAATAAAGAAGAACGTGCTCAGCTGGTTTAGGCACGTCGAATGAATGAGTGATGAAAGAATGGCAAAAAAGATTTATGTTGGAAAAGTGAGTGGTAAGAAAGAAAGGAGGAGACCTCGGTTGACCTTCGAAAACACAATATCAAAGTTACTGGAGGAAAGTCACGTAAAAAGCATGAGGACCCTCCGGAGGGCATGTATGAAGAGGTTGATGACAGTGGACGAGGCGAAAGAGGTATGTAGTACCGTAGTGTTTGGCGCTCTGTCTCAGGTGTAAAGCGTGAAGTTAAGTTAAGGAGTATCTTCCGCTACGCCGCCGTATTAATGCGATCGATGTACAAAAAAATAAATAAAATATTGTCAATATATAATAATCTAAGCAGTTACTTAACGTAATAATAAAATGTAAATAAACAAGAATATTTTTTAGTTTCACATTTCTTCGTAATGTAGAATTAAGTATTCTAGACAACAAAGAATAAAATTTTCAAGGATTATGAAAAGTATTCAATATACTCGTAAATATTGCAAAAATTCAAGTTGAGATAATATGAGAAAATACCATGATTGAATAATATTATTGAAATTTTTCTCCTTAAAGTTTAATCAAAATATAATAAATGAAATGTAGACTGGCCTCAGGCGTAGCCTGTTTTGCAGTTATTTTATTAAAGGCGCGGCAAGATTTTTCTCGCAAATTTTCCATTCCAGCAGCTGTTTGCTTCCCGAACTTGTTATTGGATGCTGTGCATATTTTCGAACCTTGATTGAAGTATAGTATTAAAAATAAATATTCTTTTACATAATATTTATCAATGTTATAAGCCTTTTTTTACTTTTATTTCCTCGAGTGAGAATCGAAAACAAATCTGTTCTCAAGGTAAAATCATGGTAAAATAATTATTTTACCATGATTTTACCTTGAGGTCGTTGGGGTCGTTGAAAGAAAAAATAGAATACAATGATTAGTGCTCCAAGATCATAAAAAGAGAATGAAGTCGTAGATATATCTGGGAAATATATTTCATAAAGACATAAGATACGAATTGAATGTCGAAAGGCTGTATTGATATAATACGTAAAGTCAAGCATACCTGCATGCTTGACTGTTCATTATTTAGTGCTGGTGCTGGCTGACGCTATTATAGTATATGTCATCGGCAGAAAGGGCGCTCCCCGTGGGACTCGAGCCTAGGTTTGCGGCCGTAAACAGAGCGTAAAAAATGTAATTCCCATTTTTTTTAAATATACGTCCAAATTATATGCTACAAAAGTCGAAGATTATCTTCATTAAATTTCCGTGATGATTAAATGACTTGAAATTCGCTCATAAGTTTCAATATATATTCATATCCTACAAAAGCCGAAGATTATCTTCATTAAATTTCCGTGATGATGAAATAACTTGAAATTCGCTCGTAAGTTCAATATACATGCAAAATAAAAATCGATAAAATATCACGTTGCATTTTTCAATATTTTTTTGTCACAAAACGCCTTATTATTGTGTAACGCCTTATTTATAAGAGACGGATATATGCTGTCGAGGACTTTTGTTTACTAATAAAATTGAATATTTTTGTCATACAACTTACCGACATATAATTAAATATTTTAACAGCGCATGCGTTTTAAAGCTTTAGATGAGACAAGACTAGATTAGACTAGCTTCACGCTTTATCCCTAGCGGGATAGTCAGAGAGAACGGAGCGCCAAACGCTACGGTCTCTACATACCTCTTTTGCCTCGTCCACTGTCATCAACCTCTTCATACATGCCCTCCGGGGAGTCCTCATGCTTTTTACGTGACCTTCCTCCAGTATCTTCGATACTGTGTTTTCGAAGGTCATCCGAGGTCTCCCCCTACCTCTCTTATCACTCAATTTTCCATCATAAATCTTCTTTGCCATTCTTTCATCACTCAGTCGTTCGACGTGCCCAAACCAGCTGAGCACGTTCTTCTTCATTCTCACCGTGACATCCTCGCTAGTACCTGCCATTCTGTATATCTCTTCATTGCGGATTCGATCAGCTAAGCTGACTCCGCATATCCTACGAAGAGATCGCATCTCCACGGCATTCATCTTTCTTTCATTCTTCTTCTACAATACCCACGTTTTGCTGCCGTATAACAGAGACGATACCAAAACTGCATTGTGTACGGCCAAACACGCAACTGTGCTAACGTTTTGCCGTCTCATCAATGCAGCTAAGGCTCCGTTAGCCTTGTTACCGGCAGCAATAAGCCTTTTCACATCCATCTCGTATCTTCCATCTCTACTGAACATACTTCCCAAGTATNCTAACTTCTCGCCAGAAAAGCTTCGTATTTTCCCTGAAGTTGTTCGTTAACCTTTCATCTCTTTCATTCTCTGCCTTTTCACGCTTCATCTTTATCAGTACTTTCGTCCGGTGCTTTTGCAGCTTATACTCTTTCTTTTTTATCTCTCTCATACTTTTATCTAAGCTTTACATGGCGTACCTTATTATTTTTATTTCGTTGTTTACGGCTTACTAAGACTTATACTGTAATGTGATTACTGTAACCTGATTTTTCAGGAGTGCTATAGGCTACATAACATTTCAGCAGCTTTCATACAAAACAAAATGAAAGTAAATCAGAGCACTAGATCCAGAGATCTTAGCGTTTAAACAAACAAACAAACAAACTCTTCTGCTTTATTATATTAGTATAGATTATTAGAAATTAGACTGCATCCTAATACAGATTGTTCAGAACAATGACAGACTCTTAAATTAGTTTGTATACTTTTTTTCAAACATGAGCTTAATGATGTTAACATTATTTGTATTTACAGCGACACCGAGTAGATAGGTAATGAGATACTCTGTTCTTGAGAAATTGCAAGCACTTTGTGGCTACTTGAGACAGCAGCAAAGATGTCCTCTGCAGGATTAACTTGTGCATGGCTGAGCCCTTGTTTTATAAGAGTGTGAATGCTAGTCGTGGGTGTCGATACCGCTCGCACATATAAATAGCGGTAACAGTATATTTCTAACATTTTTTTAAATGTTAATCCACACTTAGGAAAGAAAAATACTTATTTAGAAAACGTATAAAATTTTAACGGTCGGTTATAATTTTTAACCTGCTCGGTTTCCAGGAGGCGAGGGTTCGAGTCCCGCTACGTTTAAAATTTTTATACGTTTTCTAAATAAGTAACAGTATATTAAATTGCATAATAAATTTAATAAAAAAATAAATAAAGCAGCTTCACGCTGTATTCCGCACACAGCAGGGTAAGCAGAGGATACCTCCGTTCCTCACTTTCCGCCGAATTCTGGAGGCATTAATTCAAAAATTAATAAATAATGAATTTAATAATTTCTCGAATTGCGCTTGTGAAATATTTGTATTACTCAAAATGGACAAAAAGTTATATCTCTTTCAATATATATTACTTATTTTATCTAAAGAAAACCCAACGTTTATTTCAAGCAGGAATAAAATGAATATGAACTGGTTGGATTTTCTAGGAATCCCAGAGCTCGCCCCAAGCTTTACAATATCTTTGGATTGCAGCGAATCTCGTAAAGCCCACTGGAGGCGCCTACACAAACAAATACTGATTAGGCTTCATATTGCTTTTCAGTTTAAACAAGATACAAAACAAGGTGTCAAATGTTTTTTGTAAATGGTGTAAATGTTTTTGTTCTTCTATTTCTAATCTTATCAGAAGGAAATGTATTTAATAATTTTCTCTCATATTTTTATATGTAAAATTATAAAATATATAATATTATATTATTTAGTATATTATTATATTTACATATATATAACAGCAATTTTGTGGTGCAATAACTTAAACACTTTTGATTTGAGATTACACCCACACTAATGATGGGTTTTTTATACGTCAAAGTTTAAATACATTTTTACAAATACATGGAACTCTATTATACAATGAACGAACTCTATTATAGAATACAATAGAGTTCCGTAATAATCTATTTTTTACCTTCTATATTATGTATTTTACATATATTTTACTTTTGTCATGAGGCCAGTCTTGGCGCAGGGGCACAAAGTGTGTCTGTAAAATCGACTGTGGGTTGGATCCCCACTCGAGGAAATGAAATATTTATTTACTTTTATATTTTCATTTCTTCGCTCTGGTGTCGAGGCAAAGCGCGGCGTAGAGTTCCGCTACTCAATACGCAACGCCTCCAAACTCGGCGGAAAGTCGGGAACGGAGTGTCTTAACACTAGGCTCCCTCTGCCTACCCTGCTGTGTGCGGGATATAGCGTGAAGCTAAAAAGAAAAATTTACTTTTGTATTCACATATTCTATTCAAATTCAAATAATATTCAATAAATATTTTTCTACCCTTCTATAATAAAATAAATTTTAAGTATAACAACAGTAGCTTATAATTTTAACTGGAAATTTCATGTTATTTTTATATACTTAATCCAACAATAGTACGAAACCATAGAGATAGAACTAGAACGTTAGGTTCTGTCTGTTATAGCACTACTGCGGAACTTAAAGTAAACTTAGAGACCAGTGAGCAAATACTTGTTCTGCTCTATCCCAGTTCTCAAGTGCTTGCGTAAATTGTAGGAAGTATATTTAGTAAACACTAGATTCCCTCAGCCTATCTTGATTTGTGCGGGATACAGCGTGTAATTTATTTATATTTATTTATAACCATATATTTATACCATAAAAAAAGGAAAAAATACAACATATAATTTTCCGAATGTAATTTGAACCCAAAATTAATACAATACAATACAAGATGTTATTAATATTTTATGACCATATATCCAAAATGTCAACACAAGTCTTGATTCATTATATCTCATACGCACATACAAGTACGACTAAGGACAATAAGCGAGCATTGTCTCACGGAAACCCGCATTATTACTACAATAATTACACGGCCATTTCGTAGCACTTTCATAACAATACGCAGTTGTTTAATATGATAATTTAAGTCCAGAGTACTATAAGATTACATGGGAGTAATATAAGCTTAGGTTAAAAGGCCTTAAAATTTTTAAGTAGTTCAGACTATTCTTATAAAAAAAGATATATAATATTTTTAGTTTTATCACTTTCTTTCTAATATTAAAACAATAGATAGGGTTACGTAATCTAGATATTCAAATCTAACAATTTCCTTTTTCAGCTTCACGCAGTGTCCCGCATGTAGCAGAGTAGGTTAAGACACTCCGTTCTCCACTTTCCGACGAATTCTGGAGGTATTGTTTGTTGACTGGCGGAAACCAACGCCGCGCTTTGCCTCGATTCCACAGCGAAGAAATTAAAATGTTAAATATTTTATTTTCTTGACTCTCGGGAATCGAACGCCACCACTTGTCGCATTTTACAAAACAATTTTACATTAAATATATACAAATATTAGTTACGTATGAATTCAGTAGGCCATGATCGATTTCAATTTATAAAAAAGGTTATTTTGGCCTACTTTAAAGATCAGGAGAGCAAAGGTCACATCGCCAAAATTCAATTTTATGAAGAACACACGTAAGTGAATTCAGCCGCTTAACAGGCAGTGCCTCAAGAATTCGGCGGTAAGTGGGGAACGAAAGTGTCTTAATGGTAACGGGGTATATATAGTACATACCGATATACCGATATATTTCAGTTTTTTTTTATGTGAAACCTTATAATTAACGCTTTCGTTGGTGCGTTTTGAGATGTATACATATACACAAAGGTAGCTTTTTACAGATTGCCTATACACGATTTTATTTTTGTACATAACTTTATAAATACATTCTCTTTCCTCACGTCATATTAAAAAAGTGATGTGCCTTATATGTTGTCACGATTTAAAATATTTTTTCTTAATTACTGAGCAAAAACTACAGAAAATATTTAAATGTAAGCAACAAATTAATAAGTATGTATAAAAAATATTAACAACGCCATAACACTTGTTAAATTGAACAAATGAAAAAATAATAAAATAAAATATTGGGAAAATTGTATAGTAAAATATATAGTTTGTACATAATACGTTTGTCCAGTATATTGCAGGTAGTATAGTTTACTAATAGCCTCTTTTTTCTCTACTTTTGTCCAGTTAGAAAAAATATTTATTAAATAGTTCAACTTTATAATTAACTCACTCTCAATATGACTGATATGTACGTATATATTTTTTTAGCTTCACGCTGTATTCCGTACGTAGCGGGTTAGTTAAAAGGAACCTGCAAACTTAGTGTACTATATATACTCCGTTACCATTAAGACACTTTCGTTCTCCACTTATCGCCGAATTCTTGAGGCACTGGCTGTTGAGTGCCTGAATTCAACGACGTTCATGTGTTAATTTACCATCAACAATCGCATTCTGTTTGGCAGACTTATAGTATGAATTACAATAATATTAATTTAGCATAATATATGCTTACTTTGTCATATTTTTTATAACATAATAAATTTAATTTGTGACCGAGTATAATGCAACAACGAAAGATATTAATTGAAACAAAATTGTCTATTTATATTAAATTTAACATATTTAAAATATATGTTTAATACATATTTTCAATTTTCAATTTATTGAAATTGACCAACTTCAAATTAATTTTTTTTCAACTTAGCAGGATAGGCTTCAGCAGCCTAGTGCAAAGATACTCCACTCCCCACTTTCCGCCAAATTCTGGAGGCATTGCATTGTTGAGTAGCAGAATTCAACGCCACGCTTTACCTCGGTCCCAGAGCGAAGGAACAAAAACATTAAATATTTCGTTTCCTCTAGTGGAAATCGAAACCTGTCCCCCTGCCCATTGTGCCTCTGCGCCACGACTGACCTTAAATCAGTTAATTCAAGAAATAAATATAGGATTAGGGGGCATAGGTCAAGCGAGCAAAACCAAGGCCGAGTCTTAGTACTATCAGCTTCACGCTGTATCCTGCACACACCAGGGTAGGCAGAAGGAACCTAGTATTAAGACACTCCTTTCCCCACTTTCTGCCGAATTCTGGAGACATTGTGTGTTGAGTGGCAGAACTCAACGCCGCGCTTAGCCTCGACACCAGAGCGAAGAATTGGAAATACAAATTTAAGTAAATATTTCATCTCCTCGAGTGGGATCGAACCCACAACCAGTTTTACAGTCACACTTCGTGCCGCTGCGCCACGACTGGTCTCTGGTAGTACTAAATACAATAATAATATATTGCTTAATATGTTTATTTTATAACCACGATATTATTTTAAATTAGGTAACGTCCGTTTAATACGAATTTATTATACACAAGGATTAAATAGAGAAAGGTATGCGTCATTACGTTAAAAGCCTAAATGTCTCTTCAATGCTTTATGTTGGCAGCTTTACTTTGACTATAAAAGTTTCAAATAAAAAGATTTCTATTTATATTTTTCCCTTTATACTAAAGAGGCAAACTAGATTCAGAAATAAATAAAATTGTTACTTTTCTTCCAAAGCATCGACAAAATAAATGTTAAACGCTAGAGTTGCTTCCATTAATTAGTTATTGCGAGCTTGAAACACAAATTTTATAAATATACAACTTTGTTTGTAAATAAAACTATCTTTGCCTTAGGACTAGGCATAATATTATATATCTTAGAAGCCGTGGCTCAGAAGCACAAGCATCTAATTGTAATGGGGGTTCGATTCCCACTAGGGAGAAATGTATTACTATTCATTAATATTTTTATTTCTTCGTTCTGATTAATTGACTGACTCAACAAACACTGCCTTGAAACTTCAGCGGAAAGTGGAGAACAAAGTGTCCTAACACTATGTTCCTATTGTCTATCCTGCTATATAGATACAGTGTGAAGAAGAAAAAAACCGGACAAGGACGAGTCGAGCTCGCCCACTGAGGGTTCCGTAAAAAATTAGAGGTCTTGAGTTTTACTGAAATTCAGGCTTAGCTTAGCCCTTTCATTTGATACCTCACTTGAAGTAGCGGCTTTAATAAAAAATGTTGTCCCCTTTTTAGGTTTTTATTTTTTGGCTCTAACCACAAATGTATAGTTTTCAGTAAACTTGTACTATCTGTAGATACTTGCTCCAACCAGACTACTCTATGAATTTTGATTTCCTTGATAGACGAAATACGCTTTTTTTGCGAAATAAATAGCCATATCTTATTTCTAAGTAAATATAGAAATATGTTTTTATCAGGAAAACATAGGGCAGCAGATATGAGTATGTGGTTTGAATTTCAACTTGAGAGACTCTATAGAGTCTTGATAGACAGACAGACAGCTAGAAAGAAACATACTTATTTAAAAAAACGTATAAAAATTTGAACGTAGCGGGACTCGAACCCGCGCCTCCTGGATCTTTTTTTGGTTCAGGGAAGTGATTTTTGTTTCTTTTTTCCTTACGGTACCCGGAACGCTAAAAAAAGAAAATAATATACTTTTATGTAATGGAAATATAGGCAAGAAAGTGCCGAGTTCCACTACACCGACGCGAAACAGGCAGTACAGTCGAATAATAAACATAGAACATATTATATACGTATATATGTACGTACTCGTATATAAAGCGTGTGGCTGTGCCGTATGTTTGTTACGTTGAATACGGAATATAACGAAAATTTACATAACCGAGACACGTTATGTTTTGGTAACAAATTCAAAGCTTGATTTCAAATTGATTTTGTAATAATTGCTAATTATATTTCTTTTCAATTCAAATCCTACTTTAAGTAGGTAGTCAGAGAAAATATAGAAAAGGACTGCCGTACTTTGTGAAAGAAACCAGGGAAACAAATATCTTAGATTACAACTAATGTTTTTAACAACTTTAAAAAAAATTGCATAGTTTTGTATAAAATAAGAAGGTTGAGAAGTTGAGGATAAAATTAAGGACTTTTGCTACTTAGCAAAGTATTAAGTTTTATCGCGGAATTAAAATAAAGAGATTACGAGTTTAAAACGCGTAGATGATAGCACAAAGCACTCAAAAACTGTTGAGGTTTCTTTATAGAGCGAGCTGTTTTACTTGTAGGTTGTAGAAATAAGGTCATTTTAAATTAAATATAAAAAAATTGAGGCTAGTCGTGGCGCAGCGGCACGAAGTGTGACTGTAAAACCGACTGGTTGTAGGTTCGATCCCCACTCGAGGAGATGAAATATTTACTTAAATTTATACCTATTTCCATTTCTTCGCTCTGGTGTCGAGGTTAAACGCGGCCTTGAGTTCTGCCACTCAACACGTAATGCCTCCAGATTTTCGGCAGAAATTGGGAAACGGAGTGTCTTAACACTAGGTTCCCTCTGCCTACCTTGCTGTGTGCGGGATACACCGTGAAGCTGATAAAATAAAATTTACTTGTCTATTTTATTTCACCTCAGTGTACCCCAGAATTAAGTACAGTAACGCAAGGTAAAAAAAGCATGATTTATTTATATACTTGATATTTATCTAAATTTTTTTAGCGACTTCCATTTCTATGATATGAATACTCTCTAAGCTCAAAATATCTATAAATAACACATTTCTTATAATTATCATTATAACAGGAACCATATTGCATTGGAAAAACTTGGGTGTAATTGTGTAATGGACACGGTCGTTTGTTGTACGTGAATAATGTTATGTAACTATATAAATAATATATTTTTATGTATAATATGTATTTAGGATAAAAGCAAGGAAAAAAATAATTATTGGTACAAAAATAAAAAATAAAAAATCAAATCAGCTTCACGCTGTATCCCGCACACAGCATTGTAGGCAGAGGGAATCCAATGTAATGACACTCCGTTCCCCACTTTCTGCCCATCTGGAGGCATTTCGTGTTGGGTGGAAGAACTCAACGCCGCGCTTTGCCAGAGCGAAGCAATGGAAATATAAATTTAATTTACGCTTACGGCGAACGCACTTCGGCCTACCTCGTACCGAGAATAGTAAATGATCTCCCATTAAATGTATGTAATGTTATCAATAAAGAAAATATAAAAAAAGTGTTAAAAAAATATNTCATCTTCTCGAGCGGGAATCGAACCCACAACTAGTCGGTTTTACAGTCACACTTTGTGCCGCTGCGCCACGACTGCCCTCGGTGGTACATATAACTCGGTGGTAATGGTACAATATAACTTATTTAATTATAGATCTGTGATACGAAAAATACGATACAAATGAAATACAAGATACATTGAGATTTCTGGCAAAAATTAGACCAAATCAGGATTTATAAGTTGTTGTAGAATTTTCAATAAAAAATAAGTTGAACTCACTAAGCATGAAATCGGGTTATATGCGGTTTCGTGAGACAACAACATTAAAGTCTTCAACTATCATAACTGGTGTAGTAGGATCAGGCAAAGTAGGGTATAATTTTAGCGATGCTCTTGGAATATTTTAACAACGATGGTGACATAAAGAGTTTAATTTCAGCTAACACTGTGCTCGGGTTGATATGCACACACCCGAGTACGAATTTGAAGATGATATAAGCCTTTATAATATTACTAGTGGGCGAGCGCAGCTTCGCCCGCTTATTTGCACCCTTAGGGGTGAATTCTAAAAAAAACCACGAAATACGTGTTCAATAAAATATTTTTAACAGTCTGAATTAATTTTTTTATAAAAAAGGTGGCATTTTAAAATTTTTCCATATAAATTTTCAACCCCTTATTTGAACCCTTAAGGGGTGAATTGTAAAAAACCTGGAAACACGTGTTCAATTAAATATTTTTAAAAGTCTGAATTTCAAATTTTATAAAAATCGGTGCCGATTTAAAAAATATCCATACAAATTTTAACCCCTATTTCATCCCTTTAGCGACCTTTATCCCATTAGCAACCTTTTACGAAAATAAATATCTGCCCAAATTTCACGTTTCTACGCACAGCGGTTACGGCTGTGTGTGCGTCTTACCTCAGTCAGTCAGGAACATGTCCTTTTATATATATATAGATTATATAAATTTCTCTACTGGTTGTTCAAGAAAAGTTTTTTTAAGTAGTGGTAAATGTTTATCTGTGGTTGGTGAACAAACCATAGACGATCACACACATCATATTTATGTCCAAACGGATTGTTGACAAAGATCGTATTGAAACGTACACTAGCTGCTGCTCAATGTTTCTTCATAATCGACGATTGAACACAATATATGCATTTGTCTATGTAGAAGCGATTTCATCATCTATATGCACATTTTCAACCGCTCAGCTACAGATGTACTGGCACCGTCGTTGATACGCTCAGCCGCATTCACTCTTCTGCGTTGCCGACGCTGCTTTATTCGTGCAGATGGTATATGGATATGGTGATATATGTTTTGGCTTTTTGACGCGTATAGACCGACATTTTTTTATGATATTTTTTTTAATAAAACGATATTTTTTATTTATGATTATATTTTATATTCTACTATATAAAAAAACTAGTAGTTTTACTAGTCACTACTAGTACTTAGTAGTATAAAGTATTTTTTTATATAAAATCGATAGATTTTGACAATGGCTGACGATTACTTATTAAAGTAGCTTCCCTGAGTCGCAGTCGTAGTAAAATAACCTCAAAATGCGTCGCTTACTCCTCCACCGCGCGCGCGTGTTACTGTTTTAGTTTATTGTAATAAATTCTTTGATTCCTTAGTTATCATCAAATTTGCTTCATGCTGTATCCTGCATACAGCAGGGTAAATAAACAAAAGGAATCTAGTGTTAAGACACTTCCGTTCCCCACATTAGCTATCCTATATATATAATTTCATTTTGGATGTCAAGGATAGTTTCAAAACTACAACGACAAACTGTATGCCCCCGATTTTATTATTATTAGGTGTTTTGGGCAGTTTTTTTTAATAAACAATGTAAATATAATAAGATTGTATTTATACAATTTGTTCCAGTTACCAAAAAAAAAATATAACTTACATAAAAGTAAACTTTTTATTTATGTTTTAATTTTAAAAGTAAAAGGAATGTTGTGTACGTGAGTGGAATAACATGTTAAAAATGTAAAAAAAATAATAAATAGCATCTTCTCTTGCCAAATTATAATTTTACATAATTATCGTTGGATAGCGAGAATTTGCAAAAATCTCCCTATAGGGATGCTAACAACATAAATTAGCTGTAACAAGCCTATAAGAATTTCAACGTGGCTTAATGAGAACGTGTGTGTGGCTTGGTGGTCAGAGTGGTTTGAAGGTGGCCAAGTTCAAATATCGCTACTTATATTTTTTATAACGTATAAAAAAATTTATGTAGGGATATTTGAACTTGGCTTCTTGGTTCAAGAAAACATTTTTTCTTTCCTAAGTGTAGAATAACACTTTCAAAATGTCAAAAACAGCTATACATATGTATTAACCCATTTCACAAAACATTTCATGCCATTTACGTATATAAAATCTTTTTTGTGTTATAAGGGGTCGTGGGCTTACTATTAAGTGGCTCGTTTGCCCTATATTTTCTCCATAAAAAAAAAGATAAAATACCTTTATATAAATAACAGTCTAGCTCTACAAGAGAAGAAACCACTTAGAATTCTATATACGGTACGTTCTAGTCAAAGTCAAAGTCAAAGTCAAATAATTTTATTCAAAATAAGAAGTTACATGCTTCATTTTTTGAACGTCAAATAATTTACCACCAGTTCACTAAAATTAATGCCTCAGACCTGAGAAGAACCGGCGCAAGAAACTCAGCGGGACTTATTTTTTTAAAATCAATTATACAAAATCACATTTCAACGTTTCTGACAATGATACTTTGAAATAGACTGGAGCGAGCATTTCATTCCCAAGGCGTGTTATCATTTATATAATCATTAATTTGGTAATAACCTTTAACACACAAACGTCTTTTCACAACTCTTTTAAATTGTGATATAGAACATTCTCGGACGTTTTCTGGGATCCTATTGTAAAAGCGTACACATTGTCCCATAAAAGAATTGCGGACCCGATGTAATCGGGTTACAGGTGCAATAAGTTTACTCCTATTTCTAGTATTGATATTATGTATATCACCAATTTTGGCAAAATCTTTAATATTTTTCTTAATATACATAACATTTTCAAAAATGTATTGAGATGCAACTGTCAAAATATTTATTTCTTTAAATTTTTGCCTTAACGATTCTTT